>RBNI01007416.1:0-10337 GCA_003990745.1 Jimgerdemannia flammicorona | reverse complement strand
AAAAAAAAAAAAGGTAAAGATATTATTAGAACTATTGTCTCTATAGGAGAGATAGTACAATAACTGAATATTTTTCTATTGATATTCAGATTAGTCTTGCCTAGAGCTTAGTGAGAAAGAATGGTAGTAGAATAAAGAGACATCTTTTGAAGTTAGAGGGGACATTACATTTCTCTTGCTAGATAAATATTAATTCTGAATATCTATTGGCTACTGAAGCTCTGATATCTGGTATACTATTTGGATTTTTCTACATAAATAGTAAAGAGGTTGTTAAAGATAGTTAAGGATTGAATTTGGGCTAGAAAGAGGAGCCAGATAAGCTGAGAGGTCTTGGCAACTCCAGTGGACAGAAGAGAGATCAGTCTGATAGACTTCCCAAAGAGATTATATAGTCTTCAGACTTAATAGCTGAAGAGGGCTATTGAGCTGTAAAGAGGTATATGAGTGCTGTTGATGCAAAAGATCCAAGAGACAAAGTTCTCTCCTAGAGGATTCTCTGGTAATTTATTATTTATAGTTGAATTGAGAGATAGTAGGTACTTGCAGTACTGGGAATTCTGATGGAGAGTAATGGAAGATATTCACCACATTGACTTGTACTGATATAGTGATGAGAGTGAGGTCCAATAGAGTCTTATAATGTGGAGATAAGACAGACTTATTTTGGGCAGTATACTGCTAGTAGACTTTAATATTAGTAAAGAAGTCAAGTATCAATAGAGGGTGGGTCAAGATCTGTGGCCAGTGGATTGATAGATAGCAGATATTAATGAGGCTTAGGACTGAGCTAGTGTCTGGTCTTGGAATATTGAGATATAGTAATGACTTTCTTTTAAGTTCTGAGTGGTATAATAGCTAGTACTTCTAATAAATTGAATTGAATCAAATTTGATCTAAATTTGATTTGATTAATTTGATTTGAATTCAATTTGATTCAAACTTAATTTGAATTAAAAATCCCCAATTCAATTTGATTTGAATGACTCTCAATTCAATTTAATTTGAATTGATTTGATTTATTTGAGAGTACTAGTAATAGTACATCTTGAGGAAAAATATTATATTGAACTTTTGATTAGGATATTTAGTAGTAGGTAGAACTTTCAAGTATGAGGACTGCTTTAATATATATATATATATATATATATTTTTTTTTTTTTTTTTTTTATAGTCACGTGGACTCCCTTTATTAACCTGATATCTATAGTAATATTAATACATCCTATGCCCTCAACCTATCCTGCAGGGATCCCCCCCCTCACTAGGTCCAACTAATGATACCCCATCCACCTTCACTACAACCTGACCACCACTCTTCTCTACAATCCTCCTTACTAAGCCCTTACATCTCCCCCTATTGGGACCTCAACTGATCCACCATACCTTGAAGAGCTCAAGCATCAGCTCCTCCCACCTCACCACCTACAGTCTTACTGGCCTCGGAGGGCCCTCCTCAAAGATGCTCTGCCAGTGTTCTGCAAGTGCAACCCATATTGCAACAGCCCAACCAACTATCAGCCACTCATTCCCCACCCCCCCCACCAGCCTTGACTATAATGCCGCCCACCACCCACCCCCCTCAGGGTCAGGTGCTGGCACTCCCAATCTCTCCCCAACTATCTTCCAAAAATTCTCCATACTCTCACACTCTCCCAACCAATGTTCAGGAGTCTGCACCACCCCGCCCTCCTGCCCTATATTATGACACTCCTCACAATCAAAGACCCTGCCATCTACCAGATGACCAGTCCTAAAGTTTAGTATTACATTATGCCGCAACAGCCTCCACCATGCTACCCAAAGTTTTGGAGGAAGCCACCTTGATATCACCTTGACCCAAGACCAGACGCCTGCCCAGTCCCATCTCTCCCCGATCCCAGCCCCTTGCCAGGTCTCTGGCCAAAGGTCCTGACCCAGACCCCGAAGGCACTCCATACCATCCTAGAGGCAGAAGTCCTCAACCAAATTCCCTCCCAATAAGAGCTGGTCCCACCTCCACATCTCTGGTCCCCAGTCTTCATCCCCTTCAGTACCTCGCCACTGGAGCCCAATGCGATGGGCCCCATCAACTACACCCCACCAGAATCCCCTGTACCGCATCCTCCAGCTACCATCCAAGGCCACCAAGGACAGTAGATCCCCTGAGCCACCCCGCGGCGACACTCTTGCCTCCCACAAACGCTGCATCAGGGGCACCCATTCTCCTCCCCACAACTCACTGGCTCTCTTCATCCACCACACCCTCAAGCAGAGAAGCCTCTTGGAAAAGTCCATCAGGCCAAGGCCCCTGCGATCTACAGGGAGTGCTAGCACCTCCCAACCAATCTGGCTCCAACATCCAGCCCAGAGCCAAGAGTGGGCCATCTTGAGAAGCCTTTTAACCACCCACTTAGGGAAGTCCAAATGGTAGCCCAGATAACAAAGTTTCGGCATCCAATATACATTCAGAACAATAACCCTTCCCGCCAGCGACACCCACCTACCACCCCAACTTGTCAGTACATTCCCCCATTCTACCAGCTTGCACTCCCACCACTCCTTGGGAAGTAAAGAGCTATACACCGAGAAGTAGATACCTAAGTACTGTACCACTCCTCCAGCTGGGACAATTGTTCCAATGACGTCCCCCCCTATGACTCCTTCTCCAAGGACCATTGTCTCACACTTGTGCCAGTTGAGTTTCACTCCAGAACACCTCTCATACCACTCAACTGTCTCCTTGAGCATAGCCACATCTGCCACCAAACCCAACCCAACCACCATGTCATCTGCAAAGGCCCCTACTTTCCAATTGATACCCAAGATATTCAATCCACCAACTCAGTGCCGGATCCAATCCAACAATAGCTCCAGGGCGAAGGCATAAAGAATGGGTGATAATGGATCCCCCTGCAGCACCCCCCTCCCCAAGGGGAAAGAGGCCCCCCTGTGTCCATTCACCAGAATCACAGCCCTACTCTCTTCCAGTAGTCCAATAAGTGACCAATACATGCCCACTGGGACTCCAATGCACTCCAGTACTTTCTCCAACCATACTCTCTAAACCCTATCATAGGCCTTCTCCTGGTCCAGGAAGACCAAATGGCCATCCACCTCTGTGGCTCTAGTACCTTCAATGACACCATGAACCCATACCATGCCATCTCAGATCAGCCATCCCCCAACAAAGCCTCGCTGCTCCTTCCCTAGCACCTGTTGGGCCATGCCCTGTAACCTCGCCACCAGGATTTTGGTGACCAGTTTGCAGTCCATATCCAGTAACATAATTGGTCTCCAATTCTTCCAGTCCTCCTTACACTCTTTGTCCTTGAACAGCAGAGATACCAGCCCCAGCTGCTGCCCTCCAATCTACTCTCTGGTACTGATGACAGCATCACACATCATCGACATCTCCTCCAGTGCCTCCTCTATGGATGCCATACATTTCCAAAAATCCCATGGTAAGCCATCCTCCCCAGGTGCTGTCCCCAAGGTTGTTGATGCCAGAACTCAAAGGATCTCCTCTCCCAATACTGGTCGGCCAAGTTCCCCCAATCTTGCTACAGGATTTGGGTGCCACTCTTCCAGATGTCTCTCAATGTCCTGCGCTACCTCCCCTCCCTCCTCTTCACTCCAGAGGTTACTCCAGCGAGTGCTCAGCTGGCCAAGTATCCCCTGCACACCTAGTACCATCTCTCCCTCATCAGTAAGGACTCCCTCCCACCAGTGTCTTGCTCCCCTTGCATTGAGGAGATGGGACAAAAACCTTGTGGGCCTTTCTCCCTCTTCTAATCCCTGCCACCATAGCCTTGCCACCATAGCCTGAACCTGCGCTGCCTCCTCCTTCCTCATCAAATCCTGCAGTTCTACCACTTCCAGCTTAGCCCACCGAGCCTTCCAATCCAATACCTCCTTCTCCTCCATAAGCCCAGCCCAATTCAGAAGAAGTCTTTCTAGTCTCTTAGACACCCAACAGACTCATCTCCTCTGCTGAGCACCCTGCTCCTTCCCTACTTCCCCCCAGTACCTCTGAGTCTCGGATTTCAGTCTACGCCACCTATCTCCAATCCTCATCCCGGCTACCCTCCATTCATTAACCTTGTATCATACCTCCACCACCCATGCATCCCACAGGCCCATCTCATCCAACAACAAAGAGTTCAGATGCCAATGTCCTGGCCCCTCTCTGCTCCCTCCAAACCTCCCTCCCCCCCAGATACCCCAGTGATCCGACCAAGGGCACCACTCAACCTCCATCATCTCCCAAACTGTATTGCCCCAACACTCAGCAGTCAAAACCCAATCAATCCTAGTACCAAGGCCTCCCATCCAGTGAGTATATAGCTGTCGATCCCCATTCTGAAGTCACATAGCATCCACCAGAGAGCTGAGTCTTTCCACCTCTTCCCAGTCCTCCAATCCCCCACTTCTTCCTGCCATACCCCATCCCCCATCAGTCTGGTCCAGTCTACTCTCCCATACCATATTAAAATCACCCCCCAGATAATCCACTCCAGCCTCAACCAAGATCCCAGAATTCTGCAGATCTCCAATCCATGCCACTTGGGTCCCCCTCTTGGCTGGGCAGTAGCAAGATCCCACCACAATTGAGTTCCATCCAGGCCTCCTCCAAGTCCCCCACACTAATCTACTACCCCAATGTCCAGTGTCTGCAATGCCCCCTTTCCCCTTCCTAACCAGGATTTCCACTTTACCCTACCAAACTGCCTCCCCACCCCACTCTCTTGTCCATTCCAGTCCATCTTCCTCCCCCTCACACCATATATCTTGAAGTAAGAAAAGATCAGCTTCTAGTTTCTTCAGCCATCCAAAAATCATACATCTCCTCTCAGTCCCTCAAAGCCCATTGGCGTTCAAAGAAAAAATATTGGTTGTACTATTCATGGCTAAATATTTGATAGTATTAGTATCTCCACATCTACAATTCCATGCTCACTTCCTCTCCAGCCTGATCTAGGTTCTGTTCTGCCTCAATCTCCTCTTCCACATTTTGCTGTTCATCCAGAGCCGCCAACAATTCCACACAGTCCTCATCATCCACCATCTCCATCAATGCTCTATACTCCTTGCACACCACCTGCCACTTCTCCAGTCCCTTCCTTGGCCCCCACAAATAGGCTGCCCTCTCATTAGCTATGCCCAAGAGTATCACCTCCCTTGCCTCAGTGACCTCATACTCCTCTGCCTCCAGAAGAGCCGCCATCATCTCATCTCTCAACTTCCTCATGACCTCCTCCCCTCACAGTACTCACCCCCAGAATTCCTCACTGATCACCCAGAAGTTGATCTCGCCCAGTTCCTCAGCTGCCACATTTTGCAGTGCCCTCAATAGCCACTTCTCCCCTCTAACTACCTCTGCTGCCTGCTCCAAATCCTCCTCTCCTTCCTTCCTCTCCTCAGTTCGCACAGACTCATCCCAACCATCCTCAGATACATCCTCCAACTCCTCCTCTCCTACCTCAGGAACACTATACTGGATCGGATTATCTTCCTCCATTGCCATGGCCACTCCAGCCCCCTCTGGCCCCTGTCCCCCACTCTCGTTTATCTTCTCCCCTTGCTGCACCACCTCCACCCAGATGCTAGCACTCGCTCCCGTGCCCTCCTTCCTAGCCCCTGCCCTTTTGTCCCCATCCAAACTGGCCAACAAATCCTTCTGCAGCTGTCTCCCCTTCACCCTCTCCCAGAGCACCTTGTCCATTCGCACCTTCTTGCCCTCGATCACCTCTACTACCACCCTAGCCTCATAAGCCCTCCAAGCCCTTTGCCACCTCTCCACAGCCCCAGCTAGGTCCTCCAATGCCTCCAGCAGATCCTCCTCCTCTTCCTCAGACCCCTTCACCCTCGAAACCTTGCACTCCACCAGGTCCCACTTCAATGCCACTGGCCAGTCCCTAGCCTTCCCCATATTCTCCATACCAAATAGCCTCAATCAGACATCCACGTCACCTGTCCTGAGCTCAGTTCCCTCCCATACCCTGAACCCAATGTCGACTACCTCACTGTACTCCTTTACCACATCCGTGACCAGCCTCCTTGCCTCCTCCTTCTTCACCATCGGCAAGTCCACAATCACCAGATGAATCACTCAGGGATCCCAATGCATACACCTTGCCATCAGCACCAAAATCCCTCCAACCACCATACCCTTCTCCACCACCTCAAGCAATAAATTCACCTCTTCAAACCCCACCTTGACTGCCTCCAGCTTCTTCAAAAACTTAACCGAGGCTGCACCTTTCACCTTACTAGCCAGCAGCCCCAGCACCATCTTTGCCGTCACTGCCAAGCCACAGAAGCACAGTGTGACAGCGAATTCCGATCTGGATTTCTTGAGTAATGGGGCCACCATGAGGCCTGTCACACCATTAGCCAGGTCCCCAGGACCCATGCCGCTCCCCTGTCCAGGTCCCCTATCAGCTGTCACATCTGGATTTTTTTCCAGATTATCCATCACGCCACCATCAGCAGTCACTGCCCCAGCCACTACACCTCCAGCCCCACTATGCTGTCCCCCCAGTGGAGAGGCCTCCTTGCCACTCGAGGTATCCGCCGCCTTCCCCAGCTCCAGCCAACCATCCAGTCCCATCACCTGCTTCCCCATCCTGACCTTATTTGCAAAGGTCATCCTCCCTCCCCCTTGTGGCCTCACACCACCTCTGCCACCCCCTCCGGCCCCACATCCCCTGATCAAAGCACTCAGCATGCCCAGATCAGTATCTCGACCCCCCCCCACATACTGCCAGTCAAAGGCACTGGGGCCCCCCTGCCCAGTACACTCACCAGAATTCATGTTGCTTATCATCTTGATATCACCAATACTTGAAGATGTTTGTCGAAAGTGTTGTCTGAGTCTTGTGTCACCCGAATGGTACTAGTGAAAGGGTCACAGAGAGTGAGTTGTATAACTGGACTGCTTTAATATAAGATAGAAGAGAAAGATTATATATATCTTTCACTGGTAATATTCAGGTGATACAAGACTCAGACAATACTTTTTACAATGTTTTTGGTAATAGACAACTATCAACATAGATAGCAATGATCGAACTAGTGAGTATGCTAGCTAGGGGGACAGTGGTGCCTTTGGCTGGCAGCAAGTGGGGAGGAGGGGAGATGGTTTGGGGATGCCAGGGGCCTTGATAGCTGGCTAAGATACTGGTGGTGGAGGGAGGGGTGGCCTGAGGCAGCAAGGAGGGGAGAGGTTGATCTTTGCTGATAAGGTCAAGATAGAGAGAATGGCCTCTGGTCTGGATGGTTGGCTAGGCCTGGGGAAGGTATTGATGGCTGTTGCTGGGGGACAGGGAGGAGTGCCCAGGGAAGTGTCTAGTGGTAGGGGAGGGGGGGGAGTAGGGGCTGGAGATGTAACTGTTGATGGGGCTGTGACTGGGGATCTAGAAAAAAATCCAGATGTGATGGCAGTTGCTAGTTTGGGACAGGGAGTGGGCATGAGGCCTGGGGACCTGGCAGATGGAGTGATGCACATGGTGTCAGCACCATTACTCAAGAAATCAAGGTCAGAATTCACCATCACAATGTGTTTCAGGGGCTTGGTGGTGACTGCAAGAATGATCTTGGGGCTGGTGGTGCAGGAGGTGAAAGGGGCAGTGTTAGTGAAGTTTTTGAAGGGGAAAGAAGGGGTCGAGGTGGGGTTCAAGGAAGAAGAAGCATTACTGACTGCCATGGAAAAGGGAGTAACAGTGGGTGGGGTTGTGGTCCTCATGGCCAGGTGTATGCACTGGGACCCCCGAGTGGTGCAGTTGATAGTATTGGATCTTCCTATGGTGTTGAGGAAGAGGGTTAGGGAGTTGATTGTGGAGGCAGTCAAGGAGTATAGAGAGATTGTGGATGTAGGGTTCAAGGTCTGGGAGGGCATGGAGCTCTGGACTGGTGATGTTAATGTCCAGGTGAGTCTGGCTGGAAAGGAGAACATGGGGAAGATGAGGGACTAGCTGGCAACTCTGAAGTGGGGACTGGTGGAGTGTAAGGTTATGAGGGTGAAGGAGACTCAGAAAGAGGAGGAAGACTTGCTTGAGGCTCTGGAGGATCTGAAAGGAGCAGTTGAGAGGAGGAGATTAGCTTGGAAGGAGTATGAGGCCAGGATGGTGGTGGAAGTAGTCGATGGGAAGAGGGTCAGGATGGATCAGGTGGTCTGGGAGAAGATGTAGGGGAGGAAAATCCAGAAGGAGCTGCTGGTGAAGTTGGGCAGCAGTGGGGCAGGCAGCAGTACAGGAGATGGGAAAGTGGGATTGTGGGAGAGTGCCTGGGTGGGGGGAATTGGGATGGCCCAAGGTGGGGCACAGGATAGATTGAGAGAGGAGAGAGAAGGTGATGTGGAGGCAGATGTAAAAATGAGCAAAGGAGTACACTCTCAGTATAGTGTACCAGGTGGGGCAGGGGGGGAGGAGAAGTTACTGGATATACCAGATGAGGAGTGGGATGAGTCAGTGAGGAGAAGTGCTTTGGTGGACCCAGAGGTGGGGGGTGGTTGGGTCATCCAGGGTGTGGTGGAGGCAGAGGATGAGGAGAAGTAGCTGTGGAAGACTCTGGAAGGGGTGGCAGTGAAGGAGCTGGGGGGAGAGGACTTCAGGATTATAGAAGAGAGGTATTGGGAGGAAATCCTTTAGGGTGAGAAGGTGCTGAGGAAGGTGAGGAATGAGATCCTGGCAGTCCTTTTGGAATCTGTTGAATACTAAGTTGATGATCAGAGAGAGGAGGAACTTGGGGAGATTGCGAATGACTGGGCTGCATACTTGTGGAGCTCAAGGAAGGGATTGGAGAAGTGGAGAGTAGTCTGTACAGACTACTGGTTGGAGATAGAGGTGGTGGATGGGGTGAAATATCAGGAAATCTTAGAGGTATTGGATGCTCAGGCTGTCACGGAGGATGACTTGGAGGCAGAGCAGTACTTGGATCTGGCTGGAGATGAGATGAGTATGGAATACTAGGCTGGAATCTTGAATTCAAACATTTTTTCAATATGAACAGTACAACTAAAATATTCTCTTTGAATGTGAATGGGTTGTGGGGGGTGGCTAGGAGGAAGTTCATATTTGGATGGCTGAAGGGACTGGATGTAGATCTCTTCTTGCTGCAGAATGTCCATTATGAGATGGATGTGGACCACGCTCCTTTCTCTGCTACCTTACTGGTCACAAGGTTTGGTAGGCAACCTTCTGAGTCCCCTTCCCCTATTATCTCCTATTATTACCCCCTCTACCTCAGGTTGGTTTGCTGTGCCTGCATGGACATGGTGGGAGGAGGGCAATGGTGATGAGTTGCCCCTTTATCAGTATTGGATCAGTGTCTTCTATACTTTTTTTGTGGTTTCTGGTGCCTCTGGCTGCATCTGGGGTGTACCCGTTTTGGTGCGGCACTTTCTTCCTTTTGCCATTGTCAACAAGGTGTCATCTCTGGTGTGTTATGGGCTATATAGGGTATTGGCTGACCTTGGGCATCAAGTGCCAGTATAGGTTACCTGCAGGTTATTTGGTACCTATGGTGGAGCCCTCTGAGCTTTGGCGAGCTTCCCAGTGAGCACGGCGCTGGCATAGGTGACTGCTTTTCAGGTGGAGTCAGGATGAGAGGGGAGATGGCCGTCACAGATAGGAGGAAGGGTGATAACGATGAACCAGTGGGGTGCCAGGCTAGGGGCAGTCGTTGGGGTTGGGGCAAATATTATTTCGGTGGGGCCTTTTGATTGGCTGATAGGGGGTGGGATGGTGCAGGGGCCGGTATCCTGGCTGTACCCAACTGGAACTGGGAGCTGACGCAGCAATACGATTGAGGCCCACAGACTTGGGAAGTGGGACCTTTCTCATTTGGCAGTACCCGACTGGAACCGGGAGCTGACACAGCAATATGATCAAGGCCCACAGGCTCAGGGAGTGGAAGTGGGGTCTTTTCAGGCCTTAGCCCATATGTCAGTCCTTTTGAAGAGGGTTCTGCATATAAGTCCTTTACTCACCTGCTTTGAATCTGTCTTGCTTTCTGTTGATTGGTTGGGGGGTTTTTTCTTTGCCTCGGGCTTTCACTTGGAGTTTGCGGGGCTATTCTTTATTCAGTCCCGGCACTGCTAGATCCGATGCATAGGTGTGCTCTCACATGTGTTCACAATGATCTAGCCCTGGTGAGCAGACAAGTCTAGTTTATATCAAGGGGGTCGACTTAGCTGGTGTTCGACTAGCATAACTGGAGTGGTGGGACTGCTGAACAATTTAGTAGCTTAGGTTAATGGGGGGATAGTATTCGATGGGTGGTGGGGGAGGGTTTTGGCCTATATAGTCTAGGTTCCCTTCCAATAAAAATCCGTGGGGCTTTGAGTTCGTTAAAAA
>RBNI01007415.1:0-10338 GCA_003990745.1 Jimgerdemannia flammicorona | reverse complement strand
AAAAAAAAAAAAAAAAAAGAAAACGAATATGTTATATGCTTTGGGTTCCCAAGGAGATTCGTCCGTCTAATTCCGCTCGGAATTCAAACTAGCTATACATAAATCTACTCGCGCTCAAAGACAGCAGCCATGCCCATGCCCGAACCTATGCACATAGAAGTAACGCCAACACGCTTATTTTGGCGCTTGAGCTCAGTGAGGAGGGTGGCGATCTGACGTGCACCAGTAGCGCCTATTGATTCGATATGTTTGATAGTGGTGAGTTGCTTTCGTTCGAAAAATGACAGTATATATTGATAACCAAAGTGATTCCCATGCTCCGGTTTACAACAAGCCGACGATTGTTACTTACCAAGAGGATGACCCAAGGCGATAGCACCACCCTTAGGGTTCACCTTGTTGATATCAATGCCGAGCTTCTCAACGCAGTACACGGACTGCGAAGCGAACGCCTCGTTGATTTCAAAAATGTCCACATCCGACACCTTGATGTTAGCTTTGGCGAGGGCAATCGGGATAGCGTACGCCGGACCCACACCCATAATCTTAGGCGGCACACCGACGACCGCCGAGGTGATGTACTTGCCCTGGATGGGCAAACCAAGCCTTTCGGCGGTGGCGCGTTTCATGAGGAGGACTGCAGCAGCACCGTCCGAGACCTGAGAGGCATTACCGGCAGTGGTGGTACCTGTTGCTGAGAAAGCGGGTTTAAGTTTGGAGAGCGACTGGGAGGTGACACCCTCGCGAATACCGTCGTCCTTATCGACGGTGACGGTGACCTCTTTGCCGTCCTTGTCGAGCACAGTAGTGGTAACGGGGATGATCTCGGCGTTGAAAAGACCGGCCTTTTGGGCGGCGGAAGCGAGGTGGTGGGAGCGCGCAGAGAAGGTGTCTTGCTTATCACGGGTGATGCCAAAATCGGCGGCAACGTTCTCAGACGTGATGCTATAAGGGGAACAAGATGTAAACGATTTCGCGAGTTGGTCCATGTGCCCACTTCAGCCAAATGATACAACAAATAAATGCATACCCCATGGGTAGGAGACAGTCAGCAGCAGCCTGGTTCGCAGAAGCAATCTTCTCGGAGGTGTTTCCCAGTGCAGCGGCACCGTAGTTAGTGGTCATGCTTTCCACCCCGGCGCCAATGCCAATATCAATCAAACCAGTCTGAATGGCAGTGACGATCTGAACTGTGGCCTGCAGACCCGAGGAGCACTGGCGGTTGACGGTGTTGATGGCGGTGCTCTCTGGAAAACCAGCGTAGAGAGCGGCCATGCGGGCAGCACTGGCACCACCTCCGGGAGGGAGGACGTTACCGACGGCAATATCTTGGACCAGTTCGGGTTTGATCCCGGTCTTTTCGATGGTGGCCTTTAGGACGGCAGCGAGAAGCTCTGTGGATCAAATTGGAGCATCGTCAATTGGAGAAATCACAAGAATACGGCAGAGGAAAAAGCCACCCTCTACGCAGTTTCCTTTCTTGCTTTCTTTCTTTTCTTTTTTACCATTATTTCCCAACTGGTTCCTACATAACGGAACAGCTCTCTCCTTCGATTCGCATAAATAACGTACCTTCAGGGAGGGTATCCTTGAAGGGACCCTTTCGCGCACGGATGATGGGAGTGCGGAGAGCGGAAACGATGACGATGTCGTCGGGGCTCTTGGCACCGATCCTTGTGACATTTGAGGAGGCCGTAGGCTGAGCGGTGAGGTGGGACGAGATGAGCTCAAGACGTTGGGAGGCCATTTGGGGGATGTTTGTTTGCAAGGAAGGGTGTGAAGAGAAGGAGGGACGGAGGGGTCCAGGGTGAGGAAATTTATACAACGTGTCAAATGCGGGGCAGTAGGTGCAGGATTGTTTTGTTCCGTGTCATGTGACTGGGGCCCATTGGTCGCCCATGACTAATGCTTCATCTTTTTTTTTATTTTATACAATGCCCAGGCATGTGAAAGCCCGGCACGACCCGTCTCACATGCGGCACTTAGCTCACATGGACAAAAAGAGATCAAGATCATCAACGTGTCAGATTCGTATGACGCTTAAATGTGAACATGACGTCACATAACGTCGAAGTGTCGATCCCTGATCTCCTGGGCCAATCTTTTGCGAGTGCTCTCTTCCAACGCTTTGTCGTGGATATATCTCAATTATATGTTGGTCGTAACTCTTGGCCACTAGCAATTATAATTATCAAAATATTGATTAAATTATTAATTTATTAATATAAAAATATTTTATAAAAAATAATGTATAAAATTTAAAATTTTCATTATTTTATATTAATAAATTTTATTTGTTTATTTCTAAAATAAATTTATAAAGTAAAATTTTAAATATATCTAATATAAAATAAAAGAATATATATATAACTTATTATGCTAATTTGCTAAAGAAAATAGTAATTCGAGAAATGCAAACTACAATGTTTGCTGTGAGTGTTGTAAGATGTATTTTTATTTAGAATTTTGCTTGTGCAACGTCATGCCCCAACACACCAGCCACCAGCCACTGTCGCGGAGCTCGGTCAATTACGAACAAAAATATCATTATACCTGTCCCCAACACGAACGCGTTTCCATATTAGCGTGTATAAATTGGCTAAGATGAAATACCATAGAAGGTAGTCCACAATAAACATAATCTACGATCGTTGTGGTATAATAATGATAAGGTGTGACAAAGTACCTAGTCAACATATCAAAGCTTCGCGGACAACCATCCGCCATAAATCAATAACTGTGAATAGCAGAAAGCAAGAGAAAGAAAGTGAAAGGATGGGAAGGGAAGTCGAAATGTCCCGACTGAAGAAACCCCTTCCTTCGGTCCCCAACGAAATCATATATCATTTCTCGGGCAGCACAATGCTCCACCCCAGCTGCTCCGCGTCCGGTTCCTGCGACCCTTGTTCCTCTTCCTCTTGATCCTTGATCTTGAACCGCTCACTTGTCGCCGCCATAGCCTCCGCCGCACCCGCAGCCTCCGCCGCACCCGCAGCCTCTAACGCAGCCAACACTTCTGGATGCTGACCCAAGTCGAGGCTTTTGCGTGGCGGATGCGGTTTTTGCTCCGCCGGCGTCGCATTTGAGGTGGGCAAGGGCGAAGGTGTGAGGTCGTCTGGCTTGTATTCATCATAGGCGGACTCTTGCTCCTCTTCAGTTTTGGATACATTCCCCATGTTCTCCGGGGTCGACGATGCAGGTTCAACCTGTATTGCGGAAGCCTCGCCCTTTTTCTCCACCCACAAGCACTGATAAGCCAACACCGTGATTGCCAGAACCACAAGAGTGTAGACTAGGGTATTGAGATTCAGGTCCATTTCACGGTTTTCGTGCGATTGAAGTGTTTGTTGGGGGAAGGAGGAGGAATGCAGTTTGATAAGCCACGCTGTGCCACCGAAAAGGTCACGCTAGTAGAATGTGTGTGTGCAACATTTCATCCTTTGCGGGGTTTATCCGAGACACAGAGAAACCCTCCTCCCCCGCCGACGGACGAAGAGAACGGACATGGCCAAAGCCACGTGAATACTCAGAGAGAACTCATGCCATCGGGAGACACATGCCCCACCTGGAACACATATTTTTTATCTAAACATATCCACACAGCAACGAGAGAAAGCAAGCGAGTAGGTGTGTAAAGTGCTGCTGAAAGAAGAGACACAACATTCATAGTCGTACCCGTATCCCACCCCGCACGACCACCGATGTCCACCTCCTCGTCCGCCCGCCAGCAGCCTCCCCCCCCCCTCCGCACCCAACCCGCGCCGCGCCCCTCATCCCCGACCTCCATCTTCGCCCGCGTAAACTCCATCGCCAACACACTTGACCAATCATCATCTCAGTTCTCACCGCCTCTGAGGCCATCGGGTTCCTCTTCTTCCAACTCTACCACCTCCTCATCTCACCACCATGGTCACAACAGGACCGCTTCTTCGTCCTCCGCACGATCTTCCTCAAAAGCCATCCTGCGCAAGGCACTTTCACGCGCACACGACGCCGTCGTATGCGATGGGGCCAACGACGTGCAGGGGGCCATCGACGCGTATACAGAAGCCGTGACTCTATTGGTGAAGGTGCTAGGATCCGTAGAGAGGGAGGAGGACAAGAGAAAGCTCAAGGAGATTGTGAGTATCATAATTCCTTTTCTTTTTTTTTTTTTTGCATGGAAGAAGCAGGTACATGAATTAAAAGAGGAGAGGGGACCAAATGGAAGGATCAGAGGAAGCCAGGATAAGGCACTACTAATTGTTGGTGGCGATGGAGTTGGTAATACGATACAAGGCGATGTGGTGGTAACGGAGGGATCTCTCAAGGGACTGGGAAGGAGAAGGGCCTGCGCGTCGTGAATCAAGCGATTCGAAACGCAGTTTTTGAGGACCGTGGATAACGCTCAAAATTAACAAGTACTCAACCACCATATTAACCCCACCCCCATCCGCCACTTCTCTCCAGCACGACACCTATATGGAACGCATACGCCTGCTGAACAACATGTCTCCAACTCTCTCCCCTACCAAATCTAACTCGGACGAATCCTTCGACGAAACCGCCCACCTAGCCCATGCCCACGCCCAAGCCGCCGCCGCAGCCTCCACGTCTACTTTGGTCCCACTCCGCTCGGCAACCACCTCGCCCCACATCCTAAGCGACCTCTCTGACGATTCAGACCTCGAACCGGGTGGCCTGCGCTCGCAACATCTCTCCTCATCAGACGACGAGGTTCTGGACCCGCACCCACCGCGCCCGCTACACACATCAGTCTCATCCACGTCCTCGTCATCCCGATACCGCCCCGCACAAACCAAGGGAAAGCTCGTCGACACCCTCGCCTACAAAAGCGTCGTACCATCCCTCCCTCCGCTAACCCCGAGCACACCGCATGCGCACCGCTCGCTCGCGACCAACAGCAGCGGAAACAACCCAATGAGCAGGTCTCCCCCGCCACCCCCCCCGAAATCGCCAACACCCTCAACTGCATCCTCGTCGTCTCAGAGGCGATCCCCGCATGGAAGGCAGCGTTCCCAGGCTGAGCTCGATACAACCGACCCAGTCCTCGCATGGCTTCACGCCCCGGCCAATAGGAAGCTGGTTAAGGACGCACCCGCGCTCGCCAAGCAGGGACCGGCACCGAATTTGTTGCTCTCGGGTTCACCTACCACATCCACTATCCCAATCCCATCGCTACCGAAACCCGTTGTGCCACTGATCATACCCAGGGAGCAGAAGGAAAGGGAGAGAGAGGCCAGGGAGCGCGAACGTGAAGCTAGAGAGAGAGAGAGAGAGAGGGAGACAGCACATCGCAGCGTGTCGTCAAACGCATCGTCGTCGGCGTTCGGTGGGTTGGCGTCCGCGTCGTCGTCGTCGTCATCGTTCTTTGGTGGGCAGCGGGAGAGAGACCATCACAACCAGCAACCTGCGCTGTCTCAACAACAACCACAATCTCCTACCCGAACAATGAAACGTATCGCATCCGTCCCATCACTCAATATCCTTCCAACCGCACCACAACACATTTCGGAATACATACACAAACCTCTCCCCTCCCCGCTCGCCTCTCCCATGTTCTCGGGCAGGTCGACATCACCCGGGCCACGATCCCCACCGCCGCCGCCGCACGCTGGAGCATTTCTTCTGTCGCCAACTCTACCGCCTTCATTTCCAGGCTATCTGAGATCGCAAAGCCCGACCCCCCCACCAGCGCTTCCAGCATACCTCAGATCATCAAGCCCAACCCCGCCACCTGGGTCGTCGCGATCCACACCGTCGTCGTCTCCGCGCATAGCACCAGCCTCTCCCTCTGCCGCACGAAAGGAGATTCCAGAGCCAAGGGAACCACCCCGGGCGCCCGCGCCATCGATCCCCAATGGCGCGCCCGTGGCCCCACCCGTGGGACCACCTCTGCCTCTGGCCGCGCCGTCGCCACGACTACCGCCGCAGCCGAAGCCGAATCCCAAGCAGAATTTCATGATGCACATACCCCCTCCGCCACGTATGAAGCCCCCCTCCCTCACCCTTGCCGCCTCAAACTCGTCCGGGTCAGGGTCCGTTACCTCGTCTGCCGCGGGTACGCCCGTCAGCTTGGTTCCCGGGCAAAGGTCCAGCGTGGAGTCGATGGCGAGCGTGCAGTCCGGCGTGGTGATGACACCCATGAGTGTTGGGACGGGGGAGAAAGGACGGGAGATGGAGAGAGAACGAATGAAGAATAGCACCCCTCTTCCTCCGCCTCTGTCCCCGTTGCCTATGCTGCCTGGTGGGATGGGCATGGGCATGATGGCCATGGGGAAGGGCAAGGGAGTTGAGAAAGCAGGGATGGATGTAGAGAAGGAGAGGGAGAGGGAGCACGAGCGGGCGATGAGGGAACGGAAGGTTTTCGTGGATGATGACGAAATTAGCGAGGACGAGGAGGATGTAAGCGTCGTCGAAGATCAGTTGAGCTTGGCGATTAGCGCAGTGCAGGTTGATGCTTTGGATCTCGTGGCTAGGCCCGAGGATGAGGCTGCCGATGGCGAGGAGGAGGAGGAGGAGGAGGACGAAGAGGAGGACGAAGAGGAGGACGAAGAGAAAGTCGAAGAGGAGGACGAAGAGGAAGACGAAGAGGAGGACGAAGAGGAGGACGAAGAGGAGGACGAAGAGGAGGAAGAGGAGGAGGACGAGGAGGAGGACGAGGAGGAGGACAAGGAGGAGGACGAGATGGGGATGGAACATGAGGAGCATGAGAATTCCGTGTGGCTTCGCACGGCAGTCAAGGCGTTCATGTACGGAGACGGGAGTATGAATAATTCAACAGCTAGCTTGACCACGCTTGGGCTTGCGGGTGCGGCGAGAAAGATGTCATCCGGTTCTATCACATCAATCACGGCGCTGAGAGAGGCAAAAGAGAAAGAGAAAGAGCAATTGCGGAAGGATAAGAAGACAGCACTCTCGTTACCCCTTGCTGTCACCGCGGGGAGCACGACGCCAACGCAGTCCCCACTACGGATGCAGTCGACACCTACCGTGTTCGAGAGGAATGGATCTATAACACCTTCCTCGGTCTCCTCCTCGTCGACGACCCCCGAACTCCTCGCTAGCCCGCCCGCGTCGCCCCACGCCCGCACACCGTCTGAGGGAAGGATTCGGCCGCAGGGCACGCACCCGGACCCGGTAAGGTCGCAATCGGCGTCGTCTTCACTCAGCCTGTCCACCGGCCCCTCCGCATTCGCCAACCTCATGTCCGGATCGTCGTCCACCCCGCAACCGCTCTCGGCCTCGCCGACGAACATGGCATCACCCACCACTCACACCCCGCCGCCGCAGCCTCCGCAGCAACAGAAACAGGGCCCGCTTCTCCCCCCCCCGAGAAGGGCGTCCAGAATGGCAAGGCCAAACCACCCGACCCTTCCCCCTCTCGCCACGCTCCCGCTCTCGAACGTCATCATGAGGAATAGTAATTTCGGGGCTGCGACGCTGACCTTCCCCCCCCCGGTCCCCGCAAAGGATAAACACTCGCGCTCCTCTAGTTTTACTATCGGCGGCTCCCCGTACATCCCACCGCAGCCCGTCGTCGCATCCTCCATTATCGTCGGCACACCCAACCCGCAAGGATCCCCCACCACCACGGCAACCGGAACGAACCCGCACCATGCACCTCGTGATCATACAAACTACTTCTCCGGAACAGCAACCACCTCAGCTTCCCTCGGCCTCACACCAAGCCAGCGGTCATCATCCTCACAAGCTATGATCGACTCCCCGCCGACTGATCCACACGCTCGCGCTTTTTGGCTTATGCGCGCTCTTGCTGCATCGATGCTCTCTGGTGGATACCTCACCCGCCGACTGTACGTCCCGCAACGCCTGTGGACGCAGCCCGGTGTCCGACTTCCTCTTGTAGAGCATAAGATCGGCGCGTGCGAGGCTCTTACTGTGGTGCTGGGACGGTGCGAGCGGTGGGATGAGCTAGAGGATACACAGGGCGTCCTTAGGCTTGTCGAGTTGCTCGAGAACGCGCTCGAGAACGTCCAGGGCGGGCTTGGGAGGAAGCTCGGGTTGAGTAAGAAGGATGTCGTCGCGGTGGTGGATGGTATTGGTGCATTGACATGGGAGGCGGGTGAGGGAGAGGCTGGGGAGAGACCTGCCTCCGGAGGAAGGGAGAAGGAGAAGGAGAGGGTTAGTAGTGGAGGTTCGGCAGGGTCCGTCGGGGGGAGTGGGGGAGGGAGGAAGCCGCAGGTGAGAATTTTTTCTTGGCAAGGGTGGGTTGGAGAGAGATGGTGGATTGGATGTGTGGTTAGATTGAGATGGTTTTTGAGACCCGCCCGAAAGACATGTTACCGAAGCATCGTTGACCTGATTTATAAAGCATGCATACTTCTCCGCATTTCTCCGCGCACGCTAGCCGTCCTTTATTGCCTGGGGTTCCAAGCTCACTAAGTCCGTTGAGCGCATGAACGCGTTCAACTCGAATAGCAAGAGGTGGGATTCCTTTTCCTCGTTTTGGTCTCGTTTTATCCGCTAGTCTGTCTGACATAAACTTTCCCCTTCCTCTTTTTTTTTTTTTTTTTTGTCTTTCGCTATGCGACATTGCAGCGAGGACCAGCCACAACAATATGTGGACGCGTTGGTGCGGTTGTTCCAGTCGGCGCAGGTTCTGGGTAAGTGTTGCTTCTTTCGTGAGTTCAGTTCATGGTGAGAATGAGATCGAAATCAAATAGAAAGAACATTCATGCATTCCTCTAATCTTCCTCAGACGCCTGGCTCCGCCACTACGGTTCCCCAGCGGCGAGTCTCTCGAATGGCGGGTCGGACAATAACGAGAAGATCGTCAAGCGCGTCGCCCGCGCAGGCGAGACCATCTCTGTGCTCGTGTGTGGATTCGTCGTCCGGGACCTCGCCATCCTGCTCAGCAAGTGGGTCAAGCGCAGTGGGGGATGGGTTGGCGAGTGAGAAGGATGGAAATGGGCACGGACATTTTTTTATTTTATTTTATTTTATTTTTATTTGGTATTCGGATTATTGGTAATGGTGAGCAAGGAAATAGATGTTTGAAGAAACCTAAAATCGCGCCGTTTATGTCGGTTGTTTGTTTTGTATCCATTGTAATTTTTTTCATTTTTTATTTTATTTATTTTGTTTTCCTTCCCCCAATTCCTGGAGATAATATTAGCATCCCCTCTCCCACTTACACATATCACTCACATCCCACATACATATCATTCTGGTAACCACGTATTTTAGTGTCGGTGTTGGCATCATACCAATTGATCAATACCTTATTATTATTATTATTATTATTATTATTTCACTTCGTTTTGTACACAGCGCGCCGCGTTCTCATTTGTCTTCTCCGTTTGCTGGTTTTCACCTCTTGGTGGGTTTTGGGCAGGGAAATGGGTTCAGTGGTCATGGTTTGCCAGTAATGATTTCCATCTATTGTGCTTTTCTGTGGGTTAGTATTGACTGTGTGTAGATATACCTAAGTATATAGTGGTCTGTGTAGGACACAAATAGTTGTTCTAATAGGAAGTAGCATCATTCTTAGAGAGTAGTTATTATGGCCAGAAGTTCCTTCTTATGGATAATATATCAGATTTCTGCTGGTTTGAGTTTTTGAGACAAATAGGTCACTGGATAGTCTTCTTAGCTGAGTATAGTCTCAATGGTAATGTTTGATACACCTATAGTTAGAGTGAAAGTATAATAATACTAATTTCTATCTCTATTTTATCCTTAGATAGTTTAGGAAATAAGTTATTACTTAGAGACTTGATACATATATATATCAAGAAGTCTTTTAATTGTTCTTTCACTTAGTGATATTTACTAAGGTTGAGAATATATAGTTTCTTTATAGTAAAAATAAAGGTATTGCTCTTTTTTAATAATTACAGTTATAAGAAACTTGTTTTTGTTATATATAGACTAAATTTTTTGTAATTCAGATTCAAAGAAATTTTCTTTATAGATTTATATACTAGTTCTCAATTCTGATAGAAGTTAGCTAAACTTTTGAAGTTTAGTCAGAAATATTAGAGTATCTTAGATATCATTACTAAGAAACTCAGAGGAGTATATATGAAGGAAAATTTGTACTTGACTAAGAGTTACTTTATTTAAATATAATTGCTAAGATATTTATATATATTGACTAAGTAATATTTTACTAAATATATACATATAACTAATTTGATATATAACTACTTTAGTTATATATTTATAAAATAAATGATCTTTATACTTAGAACAATGGTAATACATATATTGGTTAAGTAATATAGTTACTATAGTATAGATTGTAGGCTCTAGTATTCAAGGATTTTGGTATTTTATTTTCTATATTCATCTTATTTATCTCTTTTTTTTTTT
>RBNI01007414.1:0-10338 GCA_003990745.1 Jimgerdemannia flammicorona | reverse complement strand
AAGTTTATCCCACTTGTTGCAGGTGTGGAGGTCAAATTGTCCTTGTACGTCAGGTTCAATTCTCTCCAGATTGTCAGATGGTTCAGGATAAATTCCAGTTCAGAGGTTGGGCTTTATACCAACTTGTAGGAATTCGCAGAAGGGTTTGTAGTAGGGTGAGGAAGCGTCTTGAAGCAGAATTGGATTGTAAACTGCTGCTACCAAGTTATAAGAGGGTTGCTTTTTAGGGTAACCATTATGTAGTTCTGGAAGGGTTTTCTGGAAGTTCTGGATATTCTGAAAGACCGTTTTCTTATGGTCAAAATCAATTTCGTATGGAGTATGTCCTCTATGCTTATTGATTTCGAGATCAGGTTGACATCTCAACCAAAGTCCTTTTTCGGACTAATTCTGGATGTTCAGGATTTTCCATATTTCAGGAAGTTCAAGAAACTAAGACCAGCTTAGTTGAATTGGCATATCGCTGCAGACAATATCCAATTAGGAAATTTCGTGACAGGGTTAGGAGTAGGACCTAACAGGGAACGGATTTACTTAAGAGTAGTTTGTGGGTTATTAAATAGATTTATTCGCTATTCATGATATTGCTATACTAGGAGTAGTTGTATGAAGGGATATTGTGGGGAAGTGCTCAGAAGTTGTATTCAGATTGTTCAGGTCTGAGATTCTGAGGTCTGGGTGAGGGGGTATTTATACTAGTGAGGGGCTATCTGGACTATGCTAGATATGGATGTAGCACTAAGTGCTTTGCTGAGTTGGAATGCAGTCACGTAGTACAAGTGTGATCTGACATACCAAGAGATTGTCTGACTGCTGAGTCAGTTCACAGTCACGTCATACAAGGCTAATCTAACTATACTATGACTGCTAATCTATTTATAGGTTTACATGCTGTCTGGGTAGTCTTCGATGATATCACCATCAATAACATCATCTCTGATGAAGTAGTCATCTAGGAAGAGTGGTTCGCGGATTACTTCTCCTTGTTCGCTGAGGTAATAATACATTGGGACTTCATCTCTATCCCACAGGATAGCATTGTCTGTCTCATATACTGGATAAGATGTTGGCAGGTGAAGGAGGGGTGCATTATCTTTGCTTTCATCAGATTTGCTATCTGTATATCTTCTATAGGTTACAGCACTATGAGTCACGGAGTTGTAGTAAGCTGGCGGCTGTAGTTCATATCACTCGTACTCAGGTGGTGGAGTTGTTGGTTCGATCTCGAGGGTTGTCTGAAGGTACAGGTTGTGTTCTCCAGTCTCTTCAATGTAGTTGAAGTAATCAGAGGTGAATGCAGGTTAGTATTCGTGCCAGTGATCATTGTCCCAATAAGTCTCATATGTGGTTATGAACTGTTGTAAGTTCATTGGCAAGGTTGGCAGTATAATCAGGGTTGGTAGGGATCCTTGGCTTGAGGTCATGTCAGTGTCAGAGGGATCATTGTCTTCTGCTTCGTCTTCATCGAAGTTAATTATATCATAGATGTCCTTTATGGCGTATCCAACTTGGGGCATTTGTAGGATGTTGTCATCAGGGTGTAGGAAGGTTCTGTCAGTAGTCTGAACATATTCGAGATACTTGTGGTTGAGTTCTTATATCATATCATCAATTTGGCTGTAAGACAGGGTAGTAACCATTTCGCTGGTAGTAACTCGGAGGCAGGGAATAAAGGTGCTGTACTCATAGAAGAGTTCTTGGTGTTTGCAGGCGATGAGCTTCTGGTATTGAGACATCTGGGTAATATCTGTATCGTGGTGGTGTTCGACCATGTCTTCTAGGAGGCAGCCGATCTGGTAGTAGCTTGAGATTTGTCCAATCCAGTGGACCTTGTTAAGTATGTTCAGAGTGTTCCATCGGACTTCCATGAAGTAGAGGGGTGTGAGGCTATGAATATTCATGAGGGGCAGAGGGGGTGTGGCTCGGTTGACAATAGCATTCCAAATATCAGCGTAGATGTAGTTGTAGATCTCGGTGGTCATGTTTGTGTGTTTGGAAGTTGTGGTTTGTTATTTGTTTTGGTTCTCTGTTATGATGCATCTCGGGGCTCGGTATATATGCATCTGTTCTTGATTGGTAAGATTCTGTTTATGTGAACCTTGTGTTCCATAACTTCGTATTGACTCAGTTTTGTGTGCTGTAACTTCTATTTGACTTAGCTTCATAATTGCACAGGTGATTTCCAGATTTGTTCGGAGGTCGCATGTGATTTCGGTAGCTTGTTAAGAGGGTGACATGTGATTTCTGTGGCTTGGAGGTTGTATGTTTACAATATCTCAGTTGAAGAAAGGATGTTCCAAGACATCAGAAGAGCCATGAGGACCCACCCAAGAAGGACTCCTAGTGTCAACCTGGGTACTGCTGATCCTTATCACTTTATTCTCTACTACTATGAAATGGAAACAAGAATCACCATTGCTACTGAATACCTCCAAATATGGCAGGAGTATAAAATAAGAAACCTCCTCTACTAGGAGTTCCCACAGACCAGCCCTCAAGAGCTATAAGATGCCACTCTCTTGGATATATACGAGGCTAGGACAGCTAAAAAGATCCATCAGATCTTCAGACATGTACTATAGTTGATCCCCAACTTGGAGTATATTAGAGTCTCAGATTTCAGAGATCTATCATCCCACTATATCAATATACTAGAAGCCAGAGTAGCTACAGAAGCCCAGTCTACTATCACTCTCAATAGTGATGAAGTAGAAACCTTCTGATATCTTATCCTCCAGGACAGCCCAGACCAATTCCTGCAAGGATTGATCTCAGTATTCCAAGACCCAAGCACCTCTCCAAGACTCCACATTTGTTCTCTATTTTGTGAAAGAGAACCTCATAGACTGGAGAGCTCCTGCTGTCACTGAACATGATGATGTCATTGGTGATAACATCATCTCATATGACATCGAAGTATGCAAGATATGTGACCTATGCAATGATAATGAATTCATAGACCTCATCTTCTTTGAAGATATCCTGACCTCTGATGATGAAGCCTCTATAGTCCTGAACATTCTGCTCTAAGTCCCTTGGGTATACTGAATAATACCAGTACTGATATTCTGAGGTAATACAGAATTATTCCAGTACCAGTATTTTGATATAATACTGAATAATGCCAGCACCAGCATTCTGATATGATACCAAATTATATCAGTATCCTGAACCTGTACAATCATCAGTGCCGACCCTGGAACTTAGTAGTTTTTCCTGTCTTGGCATTTTATTTTAGTTATTGAAATTTATATTTAGCTTTATATCTTAGCAACCATTGAATTATATTTTGTATAAATACTCCTCTTATTTCCTCTGAAATAAAGTCAGTCCATTCAGTTTCTCTTAGTACAATATATATACTTCCTTGCAAGCAATCTAAGAGATATGTAACAAGACAGTTTAAAGATAAGAAGTTTGAGGACTATAAGACCTTGAGAAAGTACTCCAATAAGAACTTACTTATAACAAACTTGAGTTAGTCTAAGAGATATACCTTGAAGAGAATCTGGTATATTTGAAGGACTCAGCAACCACTATGTAACAATAATTACAAAGTACTCATTTTATATCTTGAGAATTACTATTCAGAGAAAAAAGTTCTGAAGAAAGCTTATTATATATCTAATAAAGATATAATGATTATATCAAATAAAGAAGGCTAAAAATTATATGATTAAGAAATAGACTCTATAATAGAATAATACAGAAAAGATTTATAAGCTTCTGGAGATTATTAAGATAAGAGATCAAGTTTAGTATATTAAAATATAATAGAAGTTTTATAGTTATAAAAACTAGAGCCTAAATAGAAAGAATCTTATTTTATTTAAAATATAAAAAGAATTATTTTTTATTATAAAAATTCTCAAATATATAAGTATCTCTATTACTATATATTAAAACTGACTTAAGAAATATATATTATAGTAAATAACTCATATATTATTATTACTCTTAAGATTATAAGTACTACTCAATAAGCTATTGAAAGATAATAATATATATATATTATAAGATAGATATTCCACATTATATATCTTCTAGGATATATATAATCTCATTCTTAGAAAATCCTGGCTTATATAGAAAAACCTCTATATTGACTGGTGAACTAATATAATCTCTTTAGGAGATATATATTAAGTTACAACTAAAATATATCAAGAAGAAAATGAAACTCAAATATAATATTATCTCTACTATCTAAATAAAAAAGCTAATCTAAAAACTAGATCAATACATACATCTATATATATATATACTATCAAGGAATCATTAGTGAATAATAATAATAAGAATAATAATCTCTCTGAGTTACTAAAAGATAAAGATAATAAAGAGAATAATCTCTAAAAACTATTTAAGAAATATAAAGATATTTTCCAAAAACCCTAAAGACTACCATTCATTTGAATAGTAGAATATAGTATTAAGACTACTTCTAGTTACCTCTTTCTCTACTATTATACTAGTTACAAAGTTTGGTAGACAACCTTCTAAGTCTCTTTTTTACAACTTATTCTCTTTTTACCTCAGATTAATTTGTTATATCTATTGCAGAATAGTGGAAGAGAGATAATAGTGATGAGTTGTCTCTTTATCAGTATCAGATCAGTACTTTCTCTACTTTTTTTATAGTTTTTAGTACCTTTTGCTATATCTGAAATATACTCATCTTAGTATAGTATCTTCTTCTTTTTGCTATTATTAATAAGGTATATATATTATAGGCTATATAGAGAGTTAGCTAACCTTGAGCATCAAGTACCAGTATAGGTTATCTATAAGTCCTTAGTATCTGTAGTAAGACTCTTTGAGCTTTGGCAAGCTTTCCAGTGAGTATAGTTCTAGTATAGATACATAACTGTTTTTTAAATAGTATATATTAGAATAAGAGAGAAAATAACTATTATAGATAAATAGAAGAGTGATTATAGTAGACCAGTTGGGTGCCAGGCCAGGCTGGTGATAATTATTAGAGCTAAGATAAGTATTACATTAGTGGGGTCTTCTGATTAGTATAGAGTAGTTAAGTGATAGATACTTCTCTCAGTAGACCTTATCTTGTACAAGATATAAAAGAAACTACCTTTTGACTATAAAAACTCTTAGATACAATTATTCTTACTACTATTTACTAAAACTAACTTAAGAAGTATTATAGCTAATCAATAGAGTACTATCATAGTACTCAAGATTACTAATACTATACAATGAGCTATAGAAAGACAATGATATACTATAGAGCTACCTGCAATAGAAAAATCCTTTGATAGTATCTAGAGTATAGTACAGACATACTTGTTATAAATTTTACATTTCAAGGTCTACCAGAATTGGTCCAAGTTTCAAGAATACTTTAAGTTAGGATAGCTACTAAACTTGCAGCCAGAGATAGGAAAAGAAGACTAGATTAGAGAGTACCAGCTCTCTTATACTCAAATTACTATTATTAAATAGATTAATAAGTTATTTAAAGATGATAAGCTAGCTCTAGCTTATTTCTGAGAAGTAGTCTCAAGAGACTTCAGATATATCAAAAGATACCATTAAGAGAATATAATGATACAAATTATACAGTATAAGGAGATACAACTTGTGGAAGCTTGGGAGTTCAAGTGAATAGAATATTTTAGAGATAAATCAGAAAGTTGTGATAATTGATCTAAATTAGAAATATAAATCAGAGAAATAGACATTTGATTGTAGTACTTAAATCTGATTTCCAAATATTGTATAGTCTTATAAATAGCAGTTATTTCATAAATATTAAAGTTTTAACAAATGTTAAAATTTTTACAAATATCAAGATTTTATAGATATTAAATCTTGACAATTATTAAATATTTAACAGATATTAAGGATTAATACTTATAAAAAGTGACTCATAGGAAATATAGTCATAACTTAGCTATCTTATAGCTAGCAAACTTATATAAATATCTCAATATGTATTTAGAGTAAATAAATCTCAGATCAAAATAGTTCAAAGTAAAGAGAAAGCAAGAGAACTAGTAAGCTTGTGAGTAGATATACTTTGAACTCACCTATCTCTGCATTCTGAAGACTCTGCAGAGTTAAAGAAGATCAAGTTTTTAAGATATAGAAATCTAATATACTTATCCAGTTATATATCTATTATATTACACTATATAGTAGCTAAGTTAGGACTTCTTTTTCTATGAGTTATTTTATATAGTCGAGAGATCTATATATCTGTATAATCTATATAATTGTGAGTTTCATATAGTTGTGCAAATTGTACAACTATGATATTGAGTAATTGCTAACTATAATACTATATATACTATATCAGAAGTTAGATTCAGATACTGTGATTAAATGTCTATCTCTTAATTATTATTTCTAATTCAGATCAACTGTCATAATATAGATAATTAATAATATATAAATAGTAGTATATTAATATAAAATTAAAATATATATTAAACCCTAACTGTAAATAATTAATTTATCAATATTATTCTTTCATTTATACAATATAATTATAGATAAATTTAATTTTATTTAATTATATATCAAATTAAAAATTAGTATGTTTTGATGAGATATTCAGTTCTATTACCTCACCTATTAGACATTAAAGGGGCTAACCTTTAGCATCCAAGTATTACGTCTATCAATATTTAGTCTGAATATCATTTGTCTGTTCAGATGTATCCTGTTGTCTATTGTCCATTAAGCTCAACCTTAGAAACCCACTGCCATACATCAACATGGCTCTGCTCGTGTTCCAGTTTCAGCAAAATATGGTGTTGGCAGAGAAACTGTATAGGAAGGCATTAAGATGTGATCTGACCACTGCTTCACAGTCGACGCTAACTGTGACGTCGTGATCGCGACTCTCGCTCCGCGGATGCTGCAGGTGGCTCTTTGATCGCCATCCCCTTTGTTTTTACTTGTTCGCTTTGTTTGCTTGTTACATTGGGTTTCGAATGAAGGTTTGGTTCTTGATCTCGTGTACATGCATCTTCGTCCGCAACCCATAGCAAGGACGGACGCGATCGAGTGGTGCGAGAAGATGGTGGAGCTGACGAGGATGGAGGCCGAACTGTCCAGCGCCGTGTCGTATCTTTAAGTGGGTTGTTGAATCTTGCCACGCGACGCATGTGTCGGATACGGCACGTACATTCCAGGTCCCGTCTCGTCTCTCCTCCTTTCCATCCCTCTTTCCACTCCCACATCCCCCATACCGGTCTTCTCTCGCAACAGGTTCGCCGAAAACTTCCCGCGATTCAACGAACAGTTCAACAACTTCCGCCTCTGCGATGGGCGAATGCACACATGCAACGTTCCGCAACCCATCAGATTGGATTAATCACACAAACGCCATTTGTTTAATATTTCGTTCTTGCACTGTTATATAATAGATATATAAAATAGCCTTTCTCTTGTCGGTTTGTGTTAGGGGGTGCGGAGAGCGAGATGCGAAAGGGTTAAAAAGCCAAATGAAACGACTATTTCATCGGCCCGAACCGAAGGGGCTTCAGCCATTGAAGCTTCCACCACTTCCGTTGCGCATCGTCACTGTTGTACCGGATCCTATTGTCCTGCCGAACGATCCCAATGCAAAGCAATTTCCAGATCTGCATCTGAGTGATCAGTTTCAGACATTATGTGATGCGTATGAGAAAAACAATCGAATGGTATTACTGCAGCGTGTGTTCCCGCCGACCATCGACCAAATGTACGAATTGCTTAGAAGCAAGCCTGAGACGGCTACGTGTTTCATTTCATGGAACACTGTGGCTAGAAGAACGATGGTACGAGGGCACTCATCTTTGAAGATCAAGACACAGGAAGTCGTTGCGCCTCGTCGTGACCATGAATCTGTAGGGCAGTGTTTCTTTCTGCCTGCGATACTCGCCAAATCGCCCGAGACCTAGCCGATAATGGTATTCCATACACCATCGATTCACATTGTCCCCTGCCGGACGATCTCGCCCACAAGTTCGAGTACAAATTCTACCAGTGCCTTGCCAGCGGCTGCACAGTCGTAATGGCGATGTTGGAGGCGCGCGCCTCCATGAAAGACCCAAAAGACAATTGATAACGTAACTACTTCCCCGGTGTCATGGTGCTCTACTCATCCACGTTTCGGGAAGAGGATGGCGCGTTCAAGTGCGAGGAGGGCAAGCCCATGATCGAAGCTTGCATTCCCCCCCATAACCTCGAAGATATCTCCTTCACGCAATTTTTTTGTGGATGCAAGGAGAAGTTTATCGAAATAACTCTCGTTTTGAGGCGTATGGCGAAGAGAGGGACACAGACCTACCCCATATACACCATTGAAGGTATTGCCGGTCAGGGCAAGACGGCATTGGCTGAGAAGGCAGTCAGGCTGATGGTGTATCTCTTCCCCGGTGGGATCTTTGCTTGGCGATTCGATTCTTCGCACAAGGTATCGACCATCAAATATCTTCAGAGCCTGAGTCAAGTCATGTTCAAGGAAAATTTCGGCAATGACTTTCACACGTTGAAACATAGGTTGATTATGATCACTAACCTCTCTCTCTCTGCCCTCACAAAGCTCATCATGATCATTGAGACTGAGGACTGGGTGCACATGCTAGCGTGGGGCGACGTAGATGGGAATGGGAGGAACGAACTGGTACTGGAGCTGTTGGACCAGTCATCTCCGAACCTTCGACAATGTCCCGCGCGTCCCCGTTTCTGCCACCATCTTCCGGATGTCTCCGATGGAAATAACCCTCGTACATCTGATGAAACAATCAAGGAGTTCGGTCATGGATCTACTTATTCGAAAAGAGCACTGACAAAAGAAAGAGAAAAGAAACAAATTCAGTATCGCATAAACCTACCGAATTGATCGCCGTGCCTCTCCCCGTCCTGTACAACGTGGCGCGCCGTCGCACGCAAGCAGATACGATGTCTCGGTGCCATGGCGGTCCGGGAGCAAAGTCGAGAGAAGACACCGGATCGAGAGCGAGCGCTGCTGCGTCTGGTTGATGAATAAGGGGTTTGGGGTGTTGCGATGAAGTACGGGAGGCCGCCTGTCACGGGCTGAATGCTCGGAGACGGCTTAGGCTCTTGTGGGTGGAAGGAGGTTACGACACCCTGGGCATGATCTCGAATTCGCCCACTTTTTTTTAAAAAAAAGTCAAACCATGAACCACAATGTGCAAAGCATCACAACCCTTAAGTTGCCCTTATTCACTCCGAAGAAAAACAAAAATATCCCATCTCATTACCAGCGTTGTGAAACGGCCCACGGCAGCTCCCCAGCCCTCTTGCTGAGCATCTGCTGCCTCGAAAAAACTATGACATTACCGTTCGAGTCGCCGACGGCGCCAAAGTCTGTCACGCCAGACCGCCATCTCTCTAGAAGTGTCGCCCTTTGGAGAGAGGGAAAAGAGGTGATCAATTCCTCTTTTTTTTTTCCTCTTGAAACAGAAGCGTCAGAAAGAGAGGAACATCTCGCTCAAAAACCCACTTCGTCGCGGTGCAGCACCATGACGCGCCCGCCGTCGGTGCCAACCAAGATGTCAGACTCGTCGAGCCCCTTGTCGACGAAAGGGCGGCCTACGGTCATGCAGTTGAGGTTGGAACACAACGCGAACGTGGTGGTGTACCTCTAAGCCTCTCAGACTTTCAACACTAGGATGGTATTAAGCTTAAAGGTTTGCAGGATCCAGACGCGAAGGTTGTAGAAAGGGAGGGTTAAGATACGTTCCGTGCCGCCTTTTCTCTTTTTTTTTTTTTTTTTTTTTTTTTTTTTTTTTTTTTTTTTTTTTTTGGTTATCCTATGCACCAATATCAATTCGCCCTAGATACATAAAGTACTTTATATTATTATTATTATTATTATTATTATTATTATTTTATTTTATTAAAAAAATTTATTTATAAAGATCCTTTGCAGCTGTATATTTAAAGTGCCCGCCGACCCTTACCACCCGGCACTATACAGCTATTTAATTAAAGTGCCCGCCTACCCTAACCACCTTGCACTATTTATCTAAAAAATAATAAAAATCTAATTAAGAAAACCTAAAAATCTAGCCAAGAATCCAGCTTAGAAATCCAGCCAAGAATCCAGCTTTAAAAATCCAGCTAGGAGCAAGATCAGAGGACGAATAGAGAATTAAAATAAGTGGCTTTCACTCGGGCTTATATAGTATTTGCAGGATAGTGGCGAGGAGGTTTGAGTCCATGGGATTGCCAGTGTGAAAATTTGTCGAGAGACCTATGGCTAAGACCATTACGTCACCAGATTCCTCGTTGACATGGGAGAGCACCTCATGTTACAACAAAAAAAAAAAAAAAAAAAAAAAAAAAAAAAAAAAAAAAAAA
>RBNI01007413.1:0-10339 GCA_003990745.1 Jimgerdemannia flammicorona | reverse complement strand
CCCCTTCCGGATGAAAGACCACTTTGTCTAACACCATCGCCACCCTCCCACCATTCTGCTCACAGATCTTTACCACCAGACTATGACGTCAGCCCCCCTGAGCACCCCAACCCACCCACCATCCAGTCAGCAGATCCCCCAACAGCTCCTCCCACCTTAACATCTTCTTCCGTAGCTCCAACCACTGCCCCTCCTCAAAAACAAAAAGCCAATGACCTGCCATTCCCATCCATATTGCTAGTACCTACTCTACAGTGAGCCAACTATTACTCACTCCACCCACAAGCCGAGATCTCAAGTCCTCTCAGTGACCCCCCTCCCCCACCAGCCTATGCCCCACACCCAGTCTATCCCCTATTGCAGCCCAAAATTCCCCCAAAACCTCACACTCCCCCAGCCAATGTTCTGGCATCTGTACATAGCCCCTAGCTTGCCCAACATCATAATACTCCTCACAGTCAAATTTTCCACCATCTACCAAATGCCCTGTACAGAAATTCAGCATGACATTCCTCTGCAACATTCTCCACCATACCACCCAGAACTTGGGGGGAAGCCACCTCCATACCTCAGCACTCCAGGACCAGATACCAGCCCAGTCCCACTCCTCACTGATCCCTGCTGCCTGCCAGCCACTCGGCCAAAGGTCCTGGCCAGGCCCCTGCTGACACTCTACTCCTTCCCTAATAATTTAAAAATTGATCTATAAACTAGGACTCACCTTGTTATGGCTATTAGAATTAGATAAAATTAGAAAAATACTGATCAAGATCTCAATCAATAGCTTGGAGACCAAATCTACTAGAATCTTTATAGAGTATTTAGGAACTACTACTCAGGTCTCAGAAATATCTACAGCTACTATAGATTCAATATGCTTGTCTAAAATCACACTGACTATATAAGAATCTCAGAATTAATTATTATAATTAACTAGAAATTCTTAGGCTATATTACTAATCTTGAAGTACAAATAGTAGCTAAGGAGTAAATTAATTTAGATCAGTACTATATCATTCTAACCAAAATATTACTCTACTATAAAGTAGAAATCTACTATATGAACTCTATAACCAGACTAGAGTAAGAATAGTTGAACTTACTCTTACAAACTTCAGAATAAGAAACAAGATCATTTACTTAACTAGAATCAGAAATCCTTTTAAAAGAACTAAGTTAGTACTATGATACTCAAATCTACTAAGACAGTAACTATAAAGAAGACTAAGAAGAATACTAATCTGATGTTAGTTAATAAAAAATTGCCAATCTAGGAATATTTCAATCAACTATTTCTAGTAATCAAGTAAGCTAAGAATTGTAGATATCTGAATTAGATCAATTACCAGTTCAGAGATAGGACTTCTAAATAAATTGAATCTATTCAAATTAAATTAAATTTAAATCAAATTGAGGGTCTGATTTGAACTCTATTTTTAGAAATATAATAACTTGACAAAAATATATCCAAATTTAATAATTTTTAGCTTATTAAATTTATCTTATATAGAGAAATCTAATAAGCTAAAAACTGTTAAATTTGAATATATATTTATTAAGTTAATATATTTTAAAAAATAGAATTCAAATCAAATTTCAAATTGAATTAGCATTTGATTTAATTTGAATTAAATTAAATTAAATCTTTGATTCAATTAAATCAAATCAAATTTGAGTTAAATTCAATTTAATTCAATTTATTGAAAGTATTATTCAGATATTTAAACTACTCACTCTTACTAATCTACTTGATTTCCTATCTAGGAATCAAGTAACTCTCAGTTATTCAGTACCTCAACCATATTAGACAGAAATCTCATCAGGAGAATTAACTCTTACAGTACCTTCAGCAATAATCACAATAACTGATAGTTATATCTAAGCTTGATCCAACAGCCAATAGCTCTGATAGGAATAGTGGTCCAGATAGCTAAATAGAACAAATTTATCAAAACTTTGTAAAACCCAACTTTCAGTAGAAAGAATAATAATATCAAAAGCTTTATTAATATAGTTAATATATGATATAATATCAATCAGTAGAATAATGATAAGTACTCTCCCAAATACTTACTAATAATATTTCTATAACTATTTACCACTTCTACAGCCTAAGTAGAAATAGTTACAATCTTTTTCTCAAAAATAATAGCTGAGTTCTAGTATATTCTAGAAGAATATTTAGTGATCTAAAAAGATTACTCCCAAGTTATTATATAGAATTTAACCAATAATAGATTAGAATGAGATAACTATGATATAATTCCAAACTCAAGACTCTCTTACTAAACAAATTTTTAAATATAGTTTATATTCAAAAGATCTAAAATAAGCTAACTCATATAAAGTTCTATAAGAATAGTGAGTATAATCTTAAAACCTTTATTATAAGAATAGATATCTATCTTAAGATTATAAGACTCACTTACTAAAAAAAAAAACAACCTTGCTATTAATAGTACTAAGGTCAATCATTTCTTTACAGTCCTACCAGATTAGCTCACCTAGAAGATCAAGAAATAGGATTTTTTCTAGAGATATAGATACTATTTATAATATTTTACCTAAGTACAATATAAGATCTGTAAAATTCTAACTACTCAGACCTTATAAAACTGAGAATTCAGAAAGGACCAATAAGACAAAAGAGCTATCTCATCTAGAAATAATATCCAGAATAGCTAAAAGGATTACAGAAAGATGAAGATATATATATATCTATTAAGAATATTGAGTCTACTAAAAATTACTATAGAAGATCTAGTATAACTCTGTTAAAACTACTAATCTATAGACTAGTTACCAAGTTCATCCACCTTGATAATATTATAGAAGAAATAACTATATATTACACTATCTCTGAGATAATAGTATCTGAAGAAAAACTACCACTATCTCACTATATAAGTAATAGAATGATATCAGCAGATAAAAATATAGTAGTTCTGGTAGACTAAGTGACTATACTTATCCAAGCTCTTTATCTTAGTATCAAAATAAATAAACCTATAAAAGATCTCTGACTCATATCATTCAAAGATAAAGTAGACTAAGTAATAATATTTATAGAATAAGTTAATACTAATTACTATATCAATAAATGAAATAATAATCAGAACTCAAATAGTATCTTTAATAATAATAATTGAAGATCTCTATATAACTACAGACTCATAAGTAGAAAAAGTCACTACTTATTTCATAGATATAGCTACTCAGTAGTGGTACAATCTCCTAGTATACCCTCTCACCTGAGAAACTTATACTGAAATTGATACAAGTAAAGGAAATAATGATCACTCTGACTATAAAGCCTATCTAGCTATCATAGACCTAAAGAAGCTAATCATCTAATAGTTCTGCAGCTCTATTTATATTACTGAAATCAGAACTAAGCTAAAGAACCTAATTCTATAATGATGAAAAAGAAGACTTGAAATATTCACAATAAAATTAGAAACTCTCCTGAATACTATAGAAGAAAAATATAGCTGACAAGAACAAACTATGAATGAAACTAGAGTAGCATACTTCTTTGATATCATTTTCAGATAGTTATTAGAAAAAATCTAAAAACAAAAATAATTCTATAATTATCCATATAAGTAATAGTATTTAGAATAAGCTATTGTCAGAGTATATACTATCTTAGTAGCTCAAAGACCAAGAGACAATAGAAATAATAAAGGAGACAAGTAATGTCAATTTGAAAAAAAATATAAACCCCAGAATAACTTTTCAAAACTATAGAATTCAAGAAATTCTCTGATAAGAAAATAGAGAAACTTATAAAAAAAGAGTATATTTCCACTACAAAAAAAGGAAACATATATCTCACAAATACCCTGATAAGAAGATCAATATAAACAAAGAACCATCTTTCTCATACACTATTACTATAATAGAAGATGATCTCAAAGAAATCTCTGAGAAAATTAAGATTAAGAGATTTTATATTACTATAAAAATCTCAGACAAAGTATATGAATCTGATGCCAGCTATGATCTCTACTCTAGTATAGAAGTAACTATTAAACTAGACAAATAAGTAATTAGTACAGATGTTGGAATAGAAGTCTACATTTGACTTATAGAAAGGAGTAGCCTGGTTAAGAAAGAGACTCTGGATAGCTAGAGGAGATATAGACTAAGAATTTAAAGGTAAAATCAAGGTTCTATTATATAATACTGAATAGAAGATAGTCAAAATCATATATAGAAAATAAATCACTCAAGCCATCATTGAGATAATATATAATGATCTTGAAGTTAAAGAAATAAATGAACTATCATCCTTCAATAGAGGAGAAAAAACTTTTGGATCAACAAAAAAGTACCCTGATAAGGTCAAGGAGAAGATCAAGATACAGAAGATTATTTATATTAAAAAACCTCAAGATCAAGATCAGAAATAGTACTAGTATATTGCTAATGAATATATTCTAATAAGATAATCCTTATAAAATCAAGATATACTGTTTCAAATATATATATAGGAGAATATATTACATATATCCTCAAATCTAAGAAGTATAAGCTAACTATCTCAGAATGATGAGATGAGAAAATCAAGAATATCAATAATAAAGATAGAGATATATAAAATTGAAAGAGAAAGCCTAGAAAGATAATTTCTAAGAACTACTTAAGAAATATGAAGATGTTTTCTAAGAATCCTAAAGACTATCACTTATATGAGCAGTAGAATATAGTATTGAAACTATTTCTAGTTCAGACTCTCCCTACCATAGAATCTATTAATTAGCCCAATCCAAGCTAGAGGTTCTCAAGGAATAATTAGTAGAATTAGTAAGCAAAGGTCTCATCTATTTGTTAAAATTACCATATAGTATATCAATTCTCTTTATCTATAAGAAAGATAGAAGTCTCTATATATTGTCATGTAGTAGTCACTGAGTCCTTCAAATAAGTTAGATTCTCTTCAAGATATATCTCTTAGACTAACTCAAGTTTGTTATAAGCAAGTTCTTATTAGAGTATCTTCCCAAGGTCTAATAGTTCTCAAACTTCTTATCTTTAAACTGTTTTGTTATCTCTTTAGATTGCTTGCAAGGAATTGTATGTATTGCACTAAGTAGACTGACTTTATTTCAAAGGAAATAAGAGAGATATTTATATAAAATATAATTCAATAGTTGCTAAGATATAAAGCTAAATATAAAATCCAATAACTAAATAAAATGCTGGAATATAGAAAACTGCCAAGTTCCAGTATTAGCACAGATGGTTATATAGGTTCAGGATACTGGTATAATTTTGATGATACAGAAAAAGGGTGCTGGAATAATTCTGAGTCACACAAGATCAGAATATCAGTAGAGAAACAACTGTTACACAGGAAAAGAATACTAGCATAATTCAGTATAACCAAGGGACTTAGAGCAGAATGTTCAGGACTATGGAGGCTTCATTCTCATCATTACTGAAGGAGATGAGATTTGCAAATATTTCAGTCTCATTATGTAGGTTGCTCATTTCATATGTTGTATAGTTCACATATGTTGTGCAGGATGATGTCATCACTAATGATATCACCATGTTCAACAGTGGCAGCAGAAAGAGTGAGGAGATCCAGAGCTCTTCAGTCTATGAGGTTCTCTTCCATAAAATAAGAGACAAATGTGGGATCTTAGAGAGATCTAATCTAGATGCTTGGGTCTTGGAATACTGAGATCAATCCTTGCAGGAATTAATCTGGGTTGTCCTGGAGAATGAGATATCAGAAGTCTTCTACTTCATCACTATTGAGAGTAATAGTAGACTGGACTTCTGTAGCCACTCTGGCTTCTAGTACATTGATATAGTGGGCTGACAGATCTCTGAAGTCTGAGACTCTAACATACTTCAAGTTGGGGATCAACTATGGTGCATACCTAAAGATCTGATAAATCTTCTTAGCTATCCTTATTTTATATATATCTATGAGAGTAGCATCTTGTAGCTCTTGAGGGCTGGTCTGTGGAAACTCCCAGTAGAGAAAGTTTCCTATTTCATACTCCTGCCACATTTGGAGATATTTAGTAGCAATGGTAATCCTTGTTTCCATTTCATGATGGTAGAGAATAAAGTGATAAGGATCTTCAGTACCCAGGTTGAGGCTAGGAGTCCTTCTTGTACAGGTCCTTATGGCTCTTCTAATGTCTTGGAATATCTTTTTTTCAACTGAGGTGCCTTGGTGGTTCCTTAACCTTGAGGTTTGGTGAGCAGTAGGCATTTCATTTATAGTAAGTCTTTGAGCTATTTTGGGATTGGTGGGTCTTATTGAGTTGCTGCTACTGCAGTTCCTTAATTCTTCTTTTATATTCCTCAAGATGCCTGTACTGTGGTCACAATGACTCACAGTTGGTCATTATTACTCATCTCATAGTCTGAGTGAGTTATGCTATATAATCTTCTTGTGCTCCAATCTGATGGCTTGCAAGGAATTACTGTCTTTTGTACTGATGTCATCATTCTGAGATCACTGTTACAATATATATTAATTATTAAGTACTCAATAAGATCTTTATTAAGAACTAATATATATTTTCACAAATTGATAAACTACTTAACTAAGTATATAATGCTAAGATCTTTTTACTTATCAATCTTATATCTAGATCTTACCAAATTTGTATCAAAGAGAAAGATATTCCTAAGATAGCTTTTCAAATAAGATTTGAATATTATGAATTCTGTATAATACCATTCAGTCTCACCAATATACCAGTAATCTTCTAAATACTGATAAATGATATTTTTTATAAATACCTCAGAGTATTTATTCTGGTCTACCTAGATAACATTCTGGTATATAGTACAAGTAGTATTATCTATCAACAATACCTATAAATAATTCTTATTCTGAGAATATAAGCTCTTAGTAAAAAGAAAGAAATACTACTTCTTTAATATATTATCTCAAAAAACAATATTGCTATCAATCTCAAGAAGACCCACACAATCTGCAATTAGCCTATTCTGAAAACTCTCAAGTCTCTATAAGGATTTAATAGAAAACTAGCAGGATATTATAGAAGATTTATTTAAGGATTCTCTGTAATTGCCCCTCTACTTATATATCTCATTAGGAAGAGAGTTAATGTCAAAAAAGAATGAACAGAAGAATATACTATAGCTATAAATACTCTTAAGAGAATGCTGACTGATATACTAATTTTAATTAGTTCTGATTCAATAGAACCCTTTATAGTTACTACTAATACTTTATATATATATCACTATTAGAGTTATCCTGACTCAATATGAATACTCTATCATCTATTTATCTTAGAAACTTAATAAATATAAAAGAAACTATATTATATAAGATAAGAAACTCTTTGCTATCATCTGATCTCTGTAAGTATAGAGATATTTTCTCTTTAGCAAAATGTTCACCTTATAGACAGACCATTAAGCCCTCTGATATATTCAGATATAGTCAATTCTTAGAGAAAAACAGATTTAATAGATGCAGATCCTTATATTCTTTAATGTTAAAATAAAGTATATTACTGAAACTAAGAATAAAGTAGTTGATATGTATACTCTTCTAAAGTACTCAGAAAGACAACCTCACTATAATTAACAATATTATCACTAGTCTATTTAAAGATATTAAGAAGAAGTATATATATCAAGAGCATTAATATATAAGAAATTACTAAACAAATTCTCAAACAAAATAGCAATATTAGAAAAAAGATCTACAAGAATATATCTGTTCAAAACAAATATATATATATATTTTAACAATATAAGAATCTGAGTCTCTGATATCTCTATCTATTTATAAATCTTATAAAAATTATATAATATACTTATAGCTAGATATATAAGATTTGATAAGATATATTAGTATATTATCCAAGACTTTTACTGATCTAAAATAATATCTGATATTAAGAATTATATTATATCTTATAATATATATCTGTCAAAGATATAAGTCTAGTAATCAGATACTAGCTGGTAGTGCTCCAAACGAGTCAATCCAGATGGGATTCAATCTGAATCAATCTGAATCCAATTCGGATTAAATTGACTTGTTAGGAGCACTACTAGCTGGCATACTATAGCTACTATTAATTCTCATCTATAATTAGAATTACATTAAAATAGACTTTATTATCTAGTTGCTAAAAACTAAGAAGAGAAGAATATAATCATTTTCATTAATTGTCTCAGCAAACAGACCTACTTTATTATAACAACTATTACTATAACAATATCAGATATAGTATAGCTATTTATTGATAATATATTCTGTCTTTACAGACTACTATCAGTAATTATCTCAGACTAAAATACAAAATTTACAAGCAACTTTTGATAAGTACTCTTCAAGAGCCTAGAAGTATAACTGAAAATATTTATAGTATATTATTTACAAATAGATAATCAGATAGAAAGAACCAATAGAACCCTGAAGCAGATACTTAATATCTATTATAGCTATAAGCAAAATGATTAAGATAAAAAGCTAACCTTAACTAAATTTATATATAATAATAGTTTAAATATAAGTACTAAGATGGTATTATTTTTTGAGAACTAGAAATAATACTCATGAACTCTTATAGTTATCATCTGAACTATAGTACCAACTATATAAGAAGTTACTAATACTATATAAGATAACATTTAGTAAGTATAAAATGCTTACATAGAGGTATAAAATATATGTATAAGTAATATATACTAATAAAAATAAAAAGAAGTTACCTATGAAAAAGAAGAGCAAGTATTACTTAGTATCTAGCACCTAACTCTAGATAATATAGACTCTAAAAAGAAGCTTAAACCCTACTATATTAGACTATTCAAGATTCTTAAAAAATATAATCTATTATATATAAGTTGAATCTCCTAGCAATACTAGAAAGAATTTATTTAATGTTTTATATATCTCAACTTCTGTTATATATTCTAAACACTTTTGAAGAAAAAACCATACTATCTCTAGATCTAATAATTTATTGATCAGTAATTAAAATATAAAGTAGACCACATCTTAGATCACAAAGATTACTAATTTAGATGAGCTGCTAAGCTCACCCAGTACTATCTTATGAAATGAAAAAGATACTCTAAGTATAATATTATCTAGAAAAAAGAAGATAATCTTTTACCAAATATAATAGAAGTAGTAATCTGATATAGATATCTGGTATGATAGAAATTCTAATAGAATTTCTAAAAGACAGTCATATTTCTGAATACTCTTAATAAAGAGAAGTATAAATAAAATATTCTGAAACAATCTCATATAGATAATTTACTCTCAATATGAGTACCCAGTAATGAGACTGAGAATAAATTAAGAATAAAATTATCATTACTATCTTTATAGCTATTGAACACCAATAGAATTCTACTAAACTACCTTTTGTCAATATATAAATATCTAGAGATCTAGATCTAAATAAAGCCCAATAATGTCTTAGAAGAATCCAATATTTTCAGGCTTTCTATTATTATTAAAAATTAAAGATATACTATAAGATAGAATACCTTATTTATTAATAAGTTACCCTCAGTACTTCTAAATAATGAGCTTATCTTTTTATTAATAACTATATCTATATTATTATCAAAAGACTTTATGTCCTTTTCTGTATTCAACCCCAAGTCCTTAACTACTATCTTATGAAAATATTATTAATCTGAGTGATGAATATATAATAGAGTAATATTATCTTTCAAGTAGTCTAGTATATACTGTAACGTGCCTGGCTCAATGGAGGCAAATTACAAGGTTGGGGGTTGATGTAGTTTGGCTTGAGCCCCCAGTTACTTTGTTAAAAGCAACAAAATGTTCTTGGTGTTTAGCGATATAATAGTCAAGATCTGGATACGGTGCGAGTGGTTTCCTTTTTGGGACCGGTTCTTGGGTGTAGCAGCGATTTGTATGTCTTTTTCTTCTTGGGTCAACTGGGAATGGTAGAATTTCCTGTGTAGCGCGACGGGTTCCTTATGCGTGACGGTCTGGCAATTTAGCGGTTTTCCTTATGCGATTTCTGCGTGACGATTTCTGTGTAGCGCGACGATCTCTGTGTAGCACGGCGGGTTTCCAAAAGTATGTGATTTCTGGCGGATAACTCGATTTGGTGCGGATTCTCCAAAAGCGGCGGTTCTGGGAATAGAAGATGGCACGGATTCTTCTGTACCGGGCTCACTGGGAATGACGAACAACTCGGATGTCACGGATTCGGCTTCAACTGGGAATAGTACTCGGGTCTTCTGGGAATGCGGATAACTTGAAAACGGCGGATGACGTGGATTCTCTGGAATCGGCGGGCTTCTGGGAAATAACTTGGATGGCGCGGATTCTTCT
>RBNI01007412.1:0-10341 GCA_003990745.1 Jimgerdemannia flammicorona | reverse complement strand
TTGTTACTAGAAATTGCCTCAGATTATAAAAAATACTATTTCTAAGAGATTCGAACCCCCAGTCACAATAATGAGACCCCTCACCCTAGACAAGAATGGCTAGTCATTACAAATATACCAAAACAAAAAAAAAAAAAAAAAGAGTAAGATCTGTCAACCCTATATAACTATAACTGCAACATGGTAATATCTTTGAAATCAGTATTTTCTCATTTAACCAGCATATGCCCTGCTTACAGTGACAGGTTACACATTTCTCTAGGAATGTGATTGAAATAGAGTAATACCAGATAGACAAATAAGTATAAATATCCAGAGCATGAATATACCACAATCTCCATCTCCCTCTCCTCTCTTCAAAGAAAAGATAAGATAAGACAAGAATGCTTACTACCCACTGCCAAACAGCCCACCATAGTCAGCCCCTCTTAAGTTAGATTGACCATCTCTTTGAATCATTCAGATCACTATCTAAGGAAGAAACTGCCACTCTGAGGTTCTTAATCTCTTCAGTTAGGACCTAAAACAGTATGTATATTCTTAACTGCCATAAACTCATTGAAAGGTCCTATCTTGCTACCAGCTGCCTAGAAATCTGATAAAAATATGAAATTGGCCACTAACTTCTTTAATATCTAAAAAGCCTATCTATGGATCAGGTCTCAGACTAGACTAACCTGAACAGGCATAAGTAAAGACTAGTTAAGAAGATCTATCAAATCATGCACTATATATCTTTTGTAATCCCCAATCTCAACTATATACAACTGAAGAATTTCCAGAACCTCTTCTTCTCTGAGATTGATGAACTGGAGATCAAGATTGTCCAAGAAGCCAGCTCCTGGATTACCCTCAAGACTACTGACTGCAAACCCCACTAGAGCCTACTCCTAAATGACAACCCAGACCAATGGCTCCAAGCCCTCTCTGACCTTTTTGAAGGACTGCCCATCCAAATGGATATTCTTAGGCATGAGGAGCAAGAACTCTACTTAGATGGCCCCATCCATATTAGATAGAGAACTCCAACCCCACTGTCTATACCAGTTTGAGAACTATTTACAGACCTCATTGACTTCTCCATTCTTAACATCAAGCTATCAGCAACTACTCCTCCAACCTCTGGTAGAGATGGCAATAATACTGAGAAGAATTCCCCACTTTTCTCTCTCCTGGTTCTCAATTTTTGAATCAATGAGAATATTGACTTTTAAGATGGAAAAAGAATGTAATAGAATGAATGAGATGTGTCATATTATAAGTGATCATGTGACCTGGTGATGATGTCACAAACAAGATGTAATATATGAATAATGAATATATTAAATAAATGATACAAATAAATGATATTTAGCTTATCTTCAGTAAACAGTACCACAGCAATCAGTACTATAGCAACTAGTGCCACAACAATAAGCACCATAATAACCAGTATTACAGCAACTGATTATTGCCTAACAATAAAGATTGCAATCACAAACCTCACCATAGTTATCAAATTGGTCACTTATACTTAGTCAGAAATCATAAATCAACTGGTATAAATATCCCCCTGTTTCTATCCTAAATAAAGACAGTTTTAGTTCAGTCCTTAATATTAGAATCAAGTCACCCTCTACATACAAATATTTCTCTAAGTCTTAGTAATGATACCTAAGTAATTCTAGTATTTCTGACCAAACTCCAGAAGCCTAGCTAACTTCTGCTAGAACTGAGACCAGTATATAAATCAAAAAGACTTAAGTAAACCCCTCATTGAACCTGAATTCAAAGGTGAATTCAGTCTATGCACAGTAAAGAATAAGTCTCTTACAATAATAGTTGATAAGAAGAATACTGCTGCTACAACTACTTTCAAGCAAGCACTTCCTTACACTGAAGGCTTCTTGATATATATTGTATACTAAGTCCCTAAGTAGTACCTTGTTTTCCTAATTATCCAAAGGATAAGAGAAATAAGAGTTATTATATATATACTCTTCAATAATTCTTTTGCACTATTCTACTTCACTGATCTATCTGACTTTCTTCTTCTTCTTTTTCTAAGTAGTCATCATATAGACTTCTCCTTGCTTACTTTCTTCTTCCACTATTTCAGGCAGCACTCCTTTGTTGACATTGATGAGAATTCACATCTTCTGACTTTAGTAGATAATCTGCATCTTCTGGGTATTGATCTGACTTTATGAAGCCACTGGTTGCTGATGAGGATGTCATAGTTGGTAGCATTGGTTATGATCATATCTACTGAGATGGTTGCTCCTCCAAACTTGATGGAAACATCTTGGGTCTTTCCTAGAGGTATGGCTCTTATACTATCTGCTGTAACAAATACTAATTTAGTTGCTTCTTCAACCTCCCAACCTAGGCAGTCTGCTGCTTTCTTGCTGAGGAGGCATTCTCTTACTCTAGTATCAATGATAGCCTCAAAGATTCTATCTTCAATTTGACAGATTGCATAGGCAGATATCTTGTGATTATCTTTACTCTCTTCTCTAGAGTCTTCTTAAATATTATTGGCCTCAGTTATCTTCCATTCTTTTCCTTAGTTATCTTGGCAAGTTCATATCTCATTTGCTGTCTGAATGTAGGTATTTCTACCAGCTGGCCAAAGATTGTATTGATCTTTTGTTGACTGAGATCCTTGAAGATATCATACTTAAAAGTCTTGATCTTACAAAGCTTCTTCTTGGGACTCCCTGGTGGTCTCTTGTAGAGTTACTTGTGAAAATTCTTCTTAGTAGTTTGTACAGGATAGGCCTCCCATTCTTCTTCATCTGATTTTCTGATTTCTTTGAAGGTAATAGTATTGGCCTGTTCCTTATTTTTATAGTATTACTTGGCTGAGCTTTGTGCTTAGTCTCACTCATATATTTATATAAGTAGTGGCCTTCTTCTCCACAAGTATAGCAGTTATCCCTCTTCTTGTCTGAGGTGGCAGCTAACTTCTGAACTAGGTGACAGTCTCTTTCTTTGATTTCTTTTACTATATCTCTAAGATGAGCAGTCATTTCAGCCAACTTCTTAGCAAGTTTCTCCATTGAATTGCTGTTTCTCTACTACTCCATAGCTCTTGGCTGAGGTGTGTTTTGATTGATCACTGTGGTGGGAATTACACTAGTTGCCTTAGATGCTTCAATTCTGACTTCAGTGACTCTTTCTATTATATGATCTTGTAAATATCTAGCTATATAGTATTGCTGGGCATAGGTGACCTTTTATACTAGATCCAGAACTACTGTTGATAAGTAGATGGCCAGGGCTATCTCTGTATGGACTCTTTTTATAAAGGTTACTTCTGCTACTTAATCTTGGATGGCAGCAGTATAATTTGCAAGAATTATCTGATATTGGATTCTGGTGTCGAATGTGTTTGGATCCTTTCTCATTTCTTAATATATTATATTGAGCTAATCCTTCAGGACTTGCTTAATCTCATCTGTATAATAGGTGGTTTGAATCCAGGCCCTCTGTGCTGCTAGCATGGCATCACCATTATTTCTTACATACATAGATTATAGTAGTGAATACTGCTCTTACTGGTCCTTGGAGACTAAAGAGTATGAGGACTACTTACTGTCTTACTGTCAGGATCCTTACAACAGCATACTGCTCAAAGTCATCAATGAATATAATGATTGATTCATCTGAGATATATCTATAGAATACTGGTGGTCTCATATCCATCTTGTCTGGTTTTCTTGGTTTAATTTGTATAATTGTTTGAGTAGTAGCAATTGTTTATTGTTTAGCTTAAAAGTGAGGGATTCACCTTAAATTACCAGCCAATGGGCACTAAGTTATTATGTGGCAGATATATAATTGGGTAAGTATGTTGGATTTCTGTATCTTGAAAACTTAATCTTTATTACCTCCATAGAGTTCTCAGAATGCAGGAGTGGGTGAGTTCAAAGTGTATCTACCCACATGCTTACTAGATTCTTTGCTTTCTCTTTGCTTTGAACTATTTTGATCTGAGATTTATTTACTCTAGATATCAGAATATTTATATAAGTTTGCTAGCTATGAGATAGCTAAGTTATGACTATATTTCCTATGAGTTATTTTCTACAAGTATAGATCTTCTACATCTGTAAGATCTCTACAATTATAAAGATTCCACATCTGTAGAATTTCAATATTTGTAAAGTTTCCATACTTGTAAAAATATGACTGCTATTTGTAAGGCTATACTATATTTAAGAATAGATTTAGATACTGTGATCAAATATCTATTCCCCTAATTCATATTCCTAATTCAGATCAACCATCACAATATTTTAATAGTAATAGTAGTATTCTAGAGATAGAAAGTTATAGAGATAAGAATAAGAGCAATAGTTAAATAATTAAGAGTAAAGTAGAAAGAGATCTAGAGAATATAAAAAAAGTTAGAAGCAGATATTAAAGATAATCTCACTGAGAGAAAAAAAAGTAGAAAGAAAGACAGAAATTAGAAAAGAGAGAGAAGAGAGAGCCTTATTATTCTTAAGAACCTCTTTATCATAAGGAGATAGGGGAGGATAGAAGACAGAGATAGAAAAATCTACAGTTAATAAAACAGATATAGAAAAAATAAAGAGATCAGAAAGTAGAGTAAAGTCTTTACTACTAAAAAAAAACTAAAAAGAAAATGACAGAGAGAGATAAAGTAAAAAAGATGAGCAAAAGAGAAAGTACTATAATATTATAACTATTTATTTAATATAATAAATACTATCCTTATATATAAAATTATATCATCTCATAAGAGATAATATATTTTAATTAAGATTGTTATAAGTAGTACTCCCAACAAATTGAATCAAAGGTCCAATATGATTTGATTCAAATCAAATTGAAGGCTAATTCAATTTGAGGTCTAATTTAAACTCTATTTTTTAAAATATAATATCTCAATGAATATATATCCAAATTTAATATTCCTTAGCTTGTTAGATTCTTCCTATATAGAGAAATCCACAAAGCTAAAAATCCTTGAATTTGGATATATATTAGTTGAGTTATAATATTTTGAAAAATAGGGTTCAAACTGAATCCTCAATCCAATTCAAATTCAATTCAATTCAATTTAAACTTGATTTGAATTGAAAAATCCCCAATTCAATTCGATTCAAATGACCCTCAATTCAATTTGATTCGAATTGATTTGATTTATTTGGGAGCACTAGCTATAAGAGCTAATTAAAGAATAGAAAAGAAATAAACTAAATAGATTAAATAAAATAAATCAATCTAAATAAAATAACATAATTCTGGAAACTCTAGAATATAGTAAGTTATATTAAAGTAGAGAATATAGGAGTAAAGTGTACTAAGCTATAGTAAAGCAGTAAGAGTGAGATAAAGTTAAGAATAGAGTAAAGAGAGGTAAGTATTTTTATAGTTAAATTGATTCTATTTTATTCAATCTGTTTACTGTGTTCTTTTTCTATTTCTCTGATTAGCTATTCTGATAATCTCTAATTATAACATATTACCTTTTTTGAAATAATGTAATTTTATATATAAGGATTATATTCTTCTATATCAAATAAACAATTGCTTTATTATAGTACTTAAGACACATCTTGCTCAACTACTACTTGGATTATACAAACTTCTACTCATAATTTTTATAGTTTTCTGGAGAAATATACTAAGATTATATTATTGCTTCAGAGTTTTGAAGAGTATACCGGACAGAGTAGTACTAGTACATTTAACTAGCAGTATGTAGAGAGGAGTTGTGGCTTAGATGTAGGCCTTTTGAGCTCTCATTCAGATGGATGTAGAGTTGGCAGAGATGAGAGATCTGGTGCTAGAGGGCAGAGGGCTGGAAGAATGAGCTTCACTAATAGGATTAAGATTGGGAGTTAGTTGGTAGAACTAAATAGTTGACTGCAGAAGGAGAAGAGAAAGATACTGGCTAAAGGGCCTGTAGGGGCTACTCTGGGAAACTATGGAGATAGGGCTGATAGAGTAGTGACTGGAGAGAGAAGAGAGAATACTGATGGAAGGTGACTGTTGATCTGAAAAAAAAATCCAGATATGATAGCAAATAGAGAAACTGGACTGAGGGATAATATAAAGTCTGGAGACTTGGCTAATAGTGTATCAGACCTGGTAGTGATATTGTTACTTAAGAATTAGTATCAGAATTTACAATCATACTATGCTTCTAGAGCTTAGTAGTCACAGTAAAACTGATTCTAGAGCTACTGATATATAAGATAAAAGGAATAGTCTTGATGGGTTTCTGTAGAGACTTGAGGGAGTTGAGGTGAGCTTTGAGGAGAAGTATTTGATACTGGAAGTACTAGAGAAGAGAGTAGTGGTTGGGGAAGTAATAGTTCCTATAGCAAGATATATATCTATATTAAGACTCTTAGATAGTTTAGCTTACAGTGACTAATGTTTTTATGATAAAGAAGAAGAAGGCTAGGAAGCTGATTTTTAATACTATCCAAGAGTATAGAGATATATTAGATGTCAGATTCAGAGTTTGGAAGAATACAGAGTTTAGAATAGGTAATGTAAATATCTAGGTGAGGTTAGTGAGAAAGGAGAATATATAGAAAGAGAGAGACTGGTTATAATACTAAAGTGGGGCCTCATGGAGTATAAGATATTGAGAGTAAAGGAGATACCAGAGAAAGAGGAGGATTTACTAGAGGCTTTAGAGGATCTGACTAGAGCAGTAGAGAGAAAACAGATAGTATAAAAGGAGTTTGAGGCTAAGACAGTGGTAGATATTATAGTACAACTACCATTTTCTCTTTGAATGTGAATGGGTTACGGGGATCTGGACAGCATAAGAACATCTTTACTTGGCTCAAGAGATTGGAGGTGGACCTCTTTTTACTATAGGATGTGAGGTGTGAGGATGAGGATGATAGGGTGGAGTGGACTAGAGAATGGGGTGGAACTGCTGCTTGGTTTGGAAAAGTGGCGATTCTGGTGAGGAAGGGTAGAGGGGACTTGGCGAGTATCAGGAGCTGGAGTGATCGCTTGGTCTAGGGAGATTGGCAGAGGTCAGGGTGGGAGTCAGTGAGAGTTGGCTCTTGCTACTGCCCTGCGGTTAGAGGTGAGAGAACTGCATAGATCGAGGAGCTGATGGAGGAGGGTATTCTCTTGGAGGAAGGGATTGATGTTCTGGGGGGGGAGTTTAATATAGTTCGGGACCAGCATCTAGACAGGACTGATGGAGAGAGGAGTGCAGGGGGGAGAAGTGGAGGGCTGGGTATATAGGAGGAGGTGGAGAGGTGGAAGCTCCTTAGGGGATATGGGCAGAATGTGGTGGGGTGATACCAGGGTCTATATGCATTGGATGAATGGCTTAGGTACCAGGATTGACTGGATTCTAATGGCTGAGTATTGGGGTTCTGATTTTTGGAAGTCGTTAGAGGTGGAGTGGTGCCCATAGTCTGACCACTGGGGACTATTAGGGCAGAGGCAGTTTGGGGGGAGTGGAAATGGACCAGGACATTGGTGCCTTAACTCCTCTCTGCTGACTGAGAAGGGGTTGTAGGACTCATGGGTAGAGGACATTCAGGCAAAGATTGTTATATGGAGGCATGAGGGTTTGTTTGTGGATGTCAATTGGAAACGTTTGAAAGAGGCTGCAAGGGTCTATTGGAGAGGAGCTGGTAGGGAGGCTGGGAGGTGGAGGAGGGAGTGCACAAGGTGTACTTCCAATAGGCTGAGGAGACTGCAATTGGATTGGGTGGATCTGCTCACTTCTGATGGAGTAGAGGACTGGAGGATAGAGAGGGCGAAATTGGAGATAGTGGAACTACAACAGGTGTTACGAGATGAGGAGGAGACTCATATGCGAGGTATAGCTGCCAGGCTACAGTGGCAGGAGATTGAGGAGGGTGAGCAGCCTACTAGATACTTATCGAGACTCCTCAATACTAGGAGAGTGCGGCATAGATGGGATGGGGTCCTGGATGTCAATGGAGATATGGTGCATGGCACACAACAAATCCTAGAAGTTTTGAAGGAGCGATGGCAGAGTTTGTGGAGTGAGGAAGAAGGGGGTGCAGACAAGGCGGCGATTGCTGATACATTAGAGAAGTGGGGGCCACTGCAAGTAGCTGAATTAGGTGACTTGATCTTACTGGTGCAAGGAGAGGAGATCCAGAGTGTCCTTGCAGTAACTAAACTTGGAACATCACCAGGGGAGGATGGATTGCTGTGGGACTTCTGGAAAAAGATGGTAAAGGTCCCCGGATCTGTGACCATGTTATTCAGAGGGGTGAGTGGGTTGGAGAGCAAGACCTTGGGCTGGTGGCCTTATTGTACAAAGATAAAGGGAGAAGGGAGGATTGGAGGAATTGGAGGTCAATTATGCTTCTGGATATGGACAGGAAAATAATGACTAAGGTGATCGTCACTAGGCTGCAGAAAGTTGCCCAAGGGGTGCTGGGAGAGGAGCAGTGGGGCTTTGTTGGGGGCAGACTTATAAGAGATGGGACTGCATGGGTTCATGGTGACATTGAAGGGGCCCGGGCCTGTGGACTTGATGGAAGGTTGGTTTTCTTGGACCAGGAGAAGGCATATGACTGGGTATGGCAGGTTTGGCTGGGCAGGGTATTAGATCGAATTGGTGTTCCTCCAAGATTTCGGGCCTCTATGTTGAGTCTGCTGGGGAGCAGTTGGGTGGCACTGATGTGTAATGGACACTGTGGTCTGGCGTTTTCCTTGGGAAGAGGAGTTCCTCAGGGGGATCCTTTGTCCCCTATTCTCTATGCCCTTTCGCTGGAGCCATTGATGGATAGGATTTGCTGAAAGGTGGCAGGGCTCTCTATATATGATATAGTGTGGAAGGTGGGGGCCTTTGCTGATGATATGATGGTTGGACTTGGGTCTGTAGCAGATGTCGAGGCACTTAAGGAGACAGTGGATTGGTATGAGGCTTACTCTGGGGCAAAGCTCAACTAGAATAAGTATGAGACGATGGTGCTAGGGAATGGGCTAGTGGGTGGAGATATCATTGGAACAATTGTCCCTACTGGTGAGGTGGTGCAGTATCTGGGCATCTTCCTCTCTGTGTATGGCTCAGTCCTGCCTCGAGTGTGATGGGAGAGCAGAGTGACCATGTGGGGGGAGGCCCTTCGAGGTTGGGGAGGCTGCCATATCTCTCTGGTAGGGCGGGTGTCAATTCTGAATATATATTGGTTCTCCAAGCTGTGGTACATGGCCTATCACCTGGACTTCCCAGCGTGGGTGGTGAAGAGGCTGATGAAAGTGGCTAGAGATTGGATTTGGGCAGGGAGGAGGGCCCAGGTCAGTTGGGATACTTTGGTGGTACCAGTGGTCAGGGGGGGTCTAGGCCTTGTGGATTTCCCCAAGCGGTTGCACTGCTTGCGAGCCTAGTGATTGAAGTGAGCTGCTGAACTGCAGGGCGGGGGTTGGGTGCCTCTGCTGCAAAAGGTGTGGGAGATGAGATTCTCTCCTCGAGGGTCCTCTGGAGATCTGCTCTCTATAGTGGGGCTGAATAGTGCTTGGCAGCTGCAATTCAAGGGCTTTTGTTGGGAAGTGGTAGAGGGAGCGCACAGAATTGGCCTGCATTGGCAGGGCAATGAGGGGGAGGCAATGTGGGGGCCCAATATGTGGAGTTGGGATAGGCTGCTCCTGGGGGGTGCCCCACTTGCAACATTTAATATCGGGGATAGAGTGGAGTGTCAGCAGGGTCTTGGTCTAGATCTTTGGCCAAATGGCTGGCAGGCAGCAGGGATTGGCGAGGAGTGGAACTGGGTCGGTATCTGGTCTTGGAGTGCCAAGGTGCGAAGGTGGCTTCCTCCTAAATACTGGGTGGTATGATGGCGGGTACTGCAGAGGAATGTTATGTTGAATTTCCATACTGGGCATCTGGTGGACAGTGGCCACTTTGAGTGTGAGGAGTGTTACAATGTAGGGCAGGCTGGGGGTCTGGTGCAGATGCCGGAATATTGGCTAGGAGAGTGTGAGGTATTGGGGGACTTTTGGGTAGTAATCGGAAATAGACTGGGGGTAGAGCAGAGGCCGGTTGGTGTGGGGGGCCACTGGGATGACTTGAAATCTCAGCTAGTGTGGGGGGTGGGTGATAGTTGGCTCACTGTAGGATGGGTGTTAGCAGTGTGGGTAGGACTGGCAGGTCATTGGCTTTTTGTATTTGAGGAGGGACAGCAGATGGGACTGTAGGAGAAGGTAGTATGGTGGGAGGAGCTGTTGGGGGATCTGCTGACTGGATGGTGGGTTGGTTGGGGCCCTCTGGGGGGGCGATGGTGCAGTTTGGTAACTAGGATCTGTGAGCAAAGTGGTGGGAGGGTGGGGATTGTGTTGGACAAAGTGGTATTTCATCGGGTAGGGGTAGGG
>RBNI01007411.1:0-10343 GCA_003990745.1 Jimgerdemannia flammicorona | reverse complement strand
TACAGTATAATATATATATATATATATATATATTTTATAGTCACTTGGACTTCCACTTTTATTACCAATTACCATCCAATCTATGTTATATTAATACAAGAAGCAGGCCCACCCTTCATCCAATTCCACATAGACTCTTTTTCTTCTCACTCTTCCCACTCCTCTAGAGAGTTACCAACTCCCCAGAGACTTCAACTCTCTCTCTACTCTTTTTGTAAATATGTTCCACAAATCTCCTATAGATACCCCCTCCTGGTTCCCACTTCTGCCACCAACCATTCAAGATATCCAGCAATAGTCACTTCTATTGCATAACTTTAACCCTAACTACTAATCATTGACCATCCTTAAATATATAGAGCTAATATCTGGTAAGCTCAACCCAAATAGCTAGAGTCTACCCAAGAGTTAACCACTTATCTCCAACTCCTCCCACCAACCTATGCCAGAGGTCACCCCACCTCTCACCCTCCCCTCCCCTCAAAGGACACAAACCCAGCTGATCCTTAATAATTCTCCAAAAATCTCTCAAAATCTCATACTCTTTAAGTCAATACTCAGAGGTCTGTACTATATCCCTCACCTGCCCAACATCCTGACACTCCTCACACTCCAAATCACTCCCCTCTACCAAGTGATCTGACTGATAGTTCAGCATCACATTATGCCTCAGCATCTACTACTACACCACCCAGAACTTGGGAGGGAGCTATCTTACCACCTGCTTGCACCAAGACCAGATGTTATTCCAGTCTCACTCTTCACTGATCCCTATCCCCTGTCATGCCTCTGGCCACAAATCTCTCCTATACTCTCATAGATATTCTATGTCATCTTCCAGTTGAAAATCCTTCACCAGTATACCTCTCAACAGTAGGTGGTCCCATCTCTACATCTGTGGTCCCCAATCCACCTGAGACTAATGTGGTGGGTGCCATCTACTACCCCCCACCAGAATCCTCTATAGTACATCTTCTGACTTCCTTCAAGAGCCATCAGAGAGAGTAGGTCACCAGTAGTGTCTCAGGGAGAGCACCAAACCTCCTACACCCTCTGCATAAGAGACACTCACTCTTGACCCTGCAATTCACTTGCTTGCTTCAGCCACCATACTTTCAGGCAGTGTAGATGCTTGGTGAAGTCCACCAGGCCCAGCCCACCTCTGTCTACAGGTAATGTCAATATCTCTCAGCTGATCTGGCTCTACTGCCCTGCCCAAATCCATGACCTAATCATCTTCAATAGTCTCTTGATCACCTATATTAGAAAGTCCAAGTGATACCCAATATACTATAACTTTGGCAGCCAGTACACATTCAGTACCATCACTCTTCCCACCAGAGAGATATACTGGCCTCTCTACTCTAAGAGAACATTCCCCCAAGCTAGTAGCTACTGCTCTCACTAGATACGAGATAGCAGAGAACTATATACTGAAAAATAGATCCCCAAGTAGCAGACTGCTTCACTAGCAGAGATTACTATTCCAATCACATTGCCTCTAACTATCCCTCTACCAAGGGCCAGAGTCTTGCACTTGTACCAATTGAGCCTAGCCCCCAAACATCCCTTATATCATTCCACTGCATTCTTCAGTACCACCATATTCTCCACAGAGCCCAGTCCAACCACCATATCATCAGCAAAGATCCCAATCTTCCAATTAACTCTCAAAATGTTCAAACCCCTAACTCTATACTAAATCCTATTCAACAAGAACTCTAATGAGAGGTCATAGAGAATCAGTAACAGTGGATCTCCTTGCAGCACTCCTCTGTCTAGAGGGAAGGACTCTCTTCTGTATCCATTCACTATAATAGCTGTCTGACTCTCCTCCAACAGACAAATCAATAATCTTCTGAACTCTGAAGAAATTCCTATTCACTTTAACACTTCTTCTAGCCACATATACCAAATCCTATCATATGCCTTCTCTTGATCCAGAAAGACTAGTCAACCATTGACTCTGACTATACAAGTATCCTTAATAATATTATGAACCTATGCTGTTCTATCTCAAATCAACCAACCTCTGATAAAGCCCCTCTGCTCAGCCCCTAGCACCTGTTGTACCACCTCTTGCAGTCTGGCCACCAAAATCTTTATCACTAATTTATGATCTATATTCAGAAGCATGATTAGCCTCTAGTTTTTCCAATTCTCCTTACTCTACTTATTCTTGGACAATAGAGCTACAAGCCCCAGGTACTGTCCCCCAATCTAGGATCCTGAGCTGATGACCTTATCATACATTTATACTATCTCCTCTAACACAACCTCAATGCCTGTATACTCATCATTGCCAAGACCTGACACACCTCCTCTCTATACACTAGGGCTCCAAGTTCACCCAGGCCTACAACTGGGTCCAAGTGCCAATCCTCCAGCTGTCTTTCAATATCTAGAGCATCTTCTCCCCCCTCCTCCTCACTCCACTGCTGCCTCCAGCAAGACTGCAATAGGCCCAAGATCTCCAGCATTCTAGTCAATATCTCCTCTGCCTCATCCAATACTCCCTCCCACCACTGCCTTGTCCTCCTCACCTATAGCAGCCTCAACAGGAATTTAGTAGACTGCTCTCTCTCCTCTACACCCTGCCACCTCAGCCAGACCATCAGTACTTTCACCTGCAATTCCTCCTCCTGTCTCAGCAGTTCCTTCAGTTCTTCTATCTCCTACTAGATCCTCTGAATTCTCCAGTTCCCTACCCTGCAGTCCTCTAATGATCCAGCCCATCTCTCTAGTAGATTCACTAGCCTCTGTAAAGCCCACCTAACATGCTGCCTCTACTGGGCCCTCTTCTCTCTCCCTACCTCACCCCAATACTTCTGGGCATCAGATTTCAACTGCCACCAATAATTCCCAATCTCTAACCCCTGTGCCCTCCAACTAATAACCTTAGTGTGAACATCTACTACTCATTCTCCCTATAAGATACATACTATCTCCCAGCAATATAGTATTCAGGTGCCAATGTCCAGGGCTATCTTCACTACCCCCAAACTTCCCTCCACCCAGCAACCCCCAGTGGTCAGACCAAGAGCACCAGACTGTCTCAATCTTGCTCCAGATATCTGTACCCTAGTACTCAGCTGTCAATACCCAGTTTATCCAGGATCCCAGTCCTGTCACCTGATGAGTATAGACCCTATGATCTGCCCACCCAAGTTGCCTAGCATCCACCAAAGAACTCAGTCTCTCAATCTTTTCCCAGTCCTCCATCTCTTCACTTCTGCCTACCATATCCCTCTCTCTATTAGTTCTATCTAACCTGCCATCACATATTATGTTAAAGTTGCCCCCCAGACAGTCAATCTCCATATCTACCAGAATACAAACCTCTTGCAGACCCTGGACCCAATCCACTTGCTCTCTCCTTTCTGCTAGGAAATAGTATGATCCTACAGTCAGGGGACTCCAACCCTGCCTCCTCCACACTCCCTACACCAATCTGCTCTCCCAATGTCCAATATTCCCAATATCCCCACCCCCTTTCTGACCAGAATGCCCACCTGACCCTGCCATACTGCTATATCACCCCATTCTCTCATCCAGTCCAGGAAGTCCAAGTCCACCTCATAACCCACATCCTGTAATAAGAAAAGATCCACATCCAGTCTCTTCAATCAGCTAAAGATATTCCATTATCTCATCATACCCCTCAGTCCATTGATATTCAAAAAGAAGATTCTAGTTATACTGTTCATTATTAATAATATTTTGGAGAGAAAGTGCTCACCCTACAATTTCATACTCATCTCATCACTTATAAGATCTAAGTTCCTTTCTGTTGTAATCTCATCTGCCTCTCCCTGCTAAGTATCCAGTGCCATCAAGATCTCCTGATAGTCCACCCTATCTACAGTCTTCATCTCAGACTAGTATTTCTCACACACCACTCACCACTTTTCCAGTTCCTTTCTCAGTCTCTATATGTAAGCCACATAATTATTCACAATCGCTCTAAGTACTGTCTCTCTATCATCATCCACCTGATAGGCCTCAGCCTCTAGCAGTACTACTATGATCTCATCACAGATTTTCCTTGGCACCTCCTCACTATAGGATTTCACCCCAGTGCCTCTCACTTAGCATCTGAAAGTCCTCCCCCCCCAGCTTATCTGCCATCATATACTCTAATATTTTCCACAGCCACTTCTCTTTGTCCACAGCCTCCTTAACTCTCTCAGCCACCTCCTTCACCTCCTCTGCCTGCTCTCTATTGGTATTCCATCTCACTGACTCATCTCATCCTTCTCTAGGATATCTTGCAGTTCCTCCTCACCAGTAGCCCCACCTGATACTCCATACTGAGAGTGCTCCCCCTCAATCATCTCTGTATCTTCCATAACTATACTTGATGCAGAGCCCCCTCCTGCTCTCTGGGGCACCTCTGCAGTCATCTCCTTCTCCTCTGTCCAGGTACTTGCTCATGAACCTATATCTTCAGCTATAGTTCATCCCACCATCCTCTCTCCCAACTTTACCAATAGTTCCTTCTGAATCCACCTCTCCTGTGCCCACTCAGGCTGCTCAATCTAGTCACACTCTCTTACTATTGATAATATCTATAACTGTCTTGGCCTCATACTTCTTTCAGGCCAATCTTCTCCTCTCCACAGCCCCAGCCAGGTCCTCTAATACCTCCAGCAAGTCCTTTTCTTCTTCCAGCATTCTCTTCACCTATGATACCTTACACTCCACAGGGCCCCACTTTAGAACTGCTGGCCAGTCTCTTGCTTTCTCTATATTTTTCTTGCCCACCAGCCACACCCTGATATTCACATCTTTAGTTTTAAGCTTGGTGCTCTTTCAGACCCTAAACCCAATATCTACAATCTCTCCATACTCCTTGATGGCCTCCACAATCAACCCCCTTGTCATCTCCTTCAATATAGTTGATACATCCAGTATCATCAACTGCACCACTCAAGGATCCCAGTGCAAGTACTATACCATGGAGATCACCACCCCCCCCTCCACTACTACTCTCTTCTCTATCATCTTCAACAGCACCTCCTCCTACTTGAAGCTAACCTCCACTTCTTTCTGTTCCTTCAAAAACTTTACCAAGACAGCCCCCTTCATCTCCTGAGTCAGAAGCCCCAGAATCATCCTTATCATAACCACTAAGCCTTAGAAGCATAATGTGACAGTGAATTCAGACCTTGATTTCTTGAGTAACAGAGCTACCACCAGCCCTGTCACACCATCTGCCAGGTCCCTGGACCTCATGCCCCCCCTCTGTTCAGATCTACCATCAACCATTACATCTGAATTTTTTTCCAGATTAGCAGTTCCCCCTCCATCAGTAGTCCCACTCCCCCCAGTCACTACTCTCCCAGCTCTGCTGCCCTCACCTCTATGGGCCACTCCCTCAGAATCTACAGCCCTTTCTATCTCCTTACCCTTTCTCAGTCAGCCCTCCAGCCTCATTATTGGCATTGGTCAACCTTTCTTTATCTTATTAGTAAAGCTCATCCTCCCAGACTCCTGTCTACCAATACTGCTCTCTCCTCTTCTATATTCTCCTGCCAGTAAGCCCTTTATGCTTTTTCCCAAGCCATGGCTCTGCCCTATGTACTGCCAGTCAAATATACTGAGATCATCCTGCTCAGCATGTACCTTGGAATGCTCAACAGCCACCATATTGTTAGTACCTTTTCTCTAAAAAATGATATCTTGAGGGTTGCTTGAAGTTTGTATAACCCAAATATTATCAGAGAAAGGCAAGCACTAGGCCTCTTTATTAACTAATCTATAACAAATACACAGTTCTCATACCATATCAGTAGCTCTAACTCAATATCACTCCACTCTATCCTATCTCAATATACTCTCTCTTCCTCATCTCTACTCTTAAAAATAACCAGATTGTTAACTACCTTAATCTGCTCATCACTCCTCTCATATATTCTTCCATCATATATCAATAGTGATCTTCTTGAGAACCCCACCCCCTCTTTTTTTTTTTTTTTTTTTTTTTTTTTTTTTTACTTTGTGTACAACTTTACATTTTCAACAAGATATACTTTAAATATTATTACTTTATATATTCATCTGGTTGTATGATCTCATTGGGCCCCAGTAATATATAAGTCTTTCTTTTTCACTAAACCTTAGTATAATCTTGTCATAATATGATCACTCAATTTATTCATTCATATCCTTTGCAACCACACTTACATTTTCCCCAAATGATCCAACCATCCATTTTCTATATCATGCATTCCAGAGCAAAGCTCTAGTCTATCCTTGGGGAATATCTGTGAGGGTCTGTACTTCTATTACCACCCCAACAGCATAGCTCATTATATCTTATACTCAGCCAGCAACATATTGGGTATCCATCTTTGATGGGGTAAACATGCTTGCAGTTGGGGCACACTATCTTGCCCTATTGCATATGTGTCTCTAGCAGAATAGTATGAAGAAGTTGAAGGAAATCCTCATTCTCTGCAGTGTTGGCAGGGACTGTAGTGGAGAGAGTTGTAATCCCGAGCTGTACAGTTGTAGATACTAGTGCTTCCCACTCAAGCTTACCAATAACATTCTTCAGGAAATCTGGATTGAACTCAGTCTCGATCTGTTTGACTTCGACCTCCTTGAGATGGAGTGGGAAGTTGTTAGTATCACAGTTCTTGACATGGCACTGCAGTATGTTGTGGGTCATGAGGCACATAGTTTGGTAGTAGTAGAGGAGGAGGAGGTTGTGGACCCCACCCCCTCTACCAACTTGATAGAACATTCACTATCAATCCCTCCCACCTTACTATTTTTTCTCTCCAAACTATCTACCTCCTATCCTTAAATACATATAGTCAGTATCCAGCCAACCCTATCTATACTACAATACTTACCCAATAGTGAGTTACTTATTATTAATATACCCTACTAACTACTCTCTCAAGTCATCCCATCTTTCTCTCTTCTTATCATCTTACCATCTTACCTCTAGACAATCTCTAACTATTGCCCAAAAGTCACCAAGTATCTCATACTCACTTAGCCAATGTTCAGATATCTGTATAATTCCCTTTTTCTGCTCTATATTATAACAATTCTTACATTCAAAACTCTCTCTTTCTATCAAGTGTTCTGATCAAGTTTAATATAATATTTCTCCTTAAGATATACTATTATATTATCTAGAATTTCAGAGAAAGTTACTATCATATCTCAGCACTCTAAGATCAGACTCCAGCTCTATCTTATATCTTACCAATGTCCACTGACTACTAGTCTATAGATCATAGATTCTGTCCTCCCTCTGTTGATACTCTATACTAATACCAATATCAAAATCTACTAGTAGTGAACTACTCAACAGAAGTCTATTCTATCTCTATATTACAGATCTCCATTATATCTCTCTCTTATTACTATATTAATATAAACCAATATAGTAATTTTTGGTGAGCACAATGCTGGTATAGGTGACTGTTTTTCAGATGGAGTCAGGTTGGGAGAGAAGATAGCTATTATAGATAAGAGAAAGGGTGATTATGGTAAATCAGTAGAGTGCCAGGCTGGGAGCAGTCATCAGGGCTGAGACAGATACTGTATCAGTGAGGCCTTCTGATTAATACAGAGTGGTTAGGTAGTAGGTATCACTCTTGACTACTTTTGGTAATTTGTGAGATTGGGCCTCAGTTATTAAAGATAGTTGGGGGGCCCAAGGCTACTCAGATCAGGTGCCTTGGCTGCACTCAACTAGAACTGAGAGCTGATATGGCAATATGAATGAGGTCCACAGACTTGAGTAGTGAGATATTGAGAGTCTTCTCTCCTCTTATATATAAGTTCTCTATCTATCTCATTAAGAGAGAACTAGGTCCTACTCATTATTCTGTACTTTGAGGAGGGTTTTTCTTTACCTATCACTCTTTTTAAAGCAGTGGAGGCTATGCAAATCAGCTTAGGTATGATCTTGTATATATGTTGGAATTTTGGATATATGTCTTTAGTATATAGTTGTTACTCTCTGATAGTAAGAAGAGTATAGTATATAGAATGAGATGTGGACAACTTTGCCCTGCTATATCTGGCATAATCAAGCTACTGGACAATAGCTAGTCTAGGTTTAATAGAGATGTAGTACTTGGTGAATAGTAGGAGAGAGTTTTGGCCTATATAGTCTAGGATCTCTTCTAATATAAATCTATAGAACTTTGAGTCTATTAAAAAAAATAAAATAAAATAAAATAAAATAAATCAATATAGTAAGCTCTGTCCATCACTCTCTATCAGAATCTCCTATACTATAAGTATCTACTACTTCTCAGTCTAACTATCAATAACAAATCTCCTAAAGAACCTCTAGGGAAGAATCTTATCTTTCAGACTCTCTGCATTAATAGTAATCACTCTCTATCCTGTAACTCAACAGTTCTCTTCAACTACTAAGCTCTAAGGCAATATATATATCCTTTTTAGAAAGTTTACCAGACCTAAACCTCTCTACCAGAGTTGTCAAGATCTTCCAACTTATCTGACTCTATCTTTTGATCCAAATTCAGTTCTTAGTTATCTTTAACAACCTTTTCACTATCTAAGCCAGAAATTTCAAGTGATATATCAGATATTATAACTTAGCAACTAGTAGATATTAAGAATTAATACTCATTCAGTAAAAGAAATATAGCACCCCCCTTCCAACTCTGAAAAATCTCTCTTTATTTCATCACTTTTCTCTCTCACCAAGTCCTAGGCAAGACTGATTCATACACTGATAGAAATATATCCAGATACTATACTACCTCTCCAGCAGAGATAATAGTTCTACAATATTTCCACCTATCAAACTATTTTCTAGCACTATTATCTCATACTTATATCAGTTAAACTTTACTCTAGAGAACTTCTTATACTAGTCTATAGCAGCCCTCAGCTTACTAATATTATCAACAAAACTAAGACCAACCACTATATTATCAGTAAGAGCCCCAACCTTCCAGACAACCTCTAAGATCAGAAGTCTCAATATCTTATATTTTTTTTTTTTTTTTTTTTTTTTTTATAGTCACTTAGACTTTCACTTTATTCCAAATACCATTCAATCTATGTTATATTAATACAAAGGTACAGACATATCTTTCACCCAATCCCACATGGACCCCTCTCTCCTCTACCCTTCTCACCTCTCTAGAGTATCACCAACCCCCCTATAACCTCAACTCTCCCCCTACTCTTCTCACAAATACATTCCACAAGTCTCCTATAGATTCTCCCTTCAGGTCCCCACCCCAACCACTACATATTGACCATTCTCAAATATATAGAGCCAATGTCTAGTAAGCCTCACTCAAATAGCCAAAGTCTATCTAAAAGTCAACCACTTATTCTCTACTCCTCCCACCAGCCTACACCAGAGAGCATCCCACCTTCTACCCTTCTCTACTCCAAAGATCACAACCTCAGTTGATTCTCAATGACTCTTCAGAAATCTCTCAGAACCTCATACTCCCCTAGCCAATGCTCAGGGGTCTGTACTTTGTCCTCTATCTGCTTAATATCTAGATATTTCTCACACTCTAAAGCACCCCCTTCTACCAAGTGCCCCAACTAGTAATTTAGCATAATATTGTACTTCAGAAACTGCCACCATACTACTCAGAACTTTGGGGGAGCCATCTTGCCACCTACTTGTACCAAGATCAGATATCATTCTAGTTCCACTTTTTACCAATTCCTACCCCCTACCACAAATCCCTCCCATACTCCCATAGACATTCTATGCTATCTTCTAGCTGAAAATTATCTATCAGTGTACCTCCCAATAGTAGGTAGTCCTATCTCTATATCTGTGATCTCCATTCCTTCTCCTCCTTATCATCCCTCCACTAGAGACCAATATAGTGGGTACTATCTACTACTCTTCACCAGAATTCTCTATAGCACATCTTCCTACTCCTTTTGAGAGCCACTAGAGAGAGCAGGTCACCAGTCATATCTCAGGGAGAACAGCAAGCCTCCCACACCCTCTGCATAAGAAGTACCCACTCTTGACCCCTCAATTTGCTTGCTTGCTTTAGCCACCATACTCTCAAGCAGTGCAGGCATTTGGTGAAATCCACTAGGTCTAGCCCATCTTAGTCTACTAGTAATGTCAACACCTTTCAGCTAATCTGGCTCTGTCACTGCCCAGATCTATGACCTGGCTATCTTCATTAGTCTCTTGACCACTTATACCAGAAAGTCCAAGTGATACCTCAAATACCACAACTTCAGCAGCTAGTACATATTCATTTTTTTTTTTATTTTTTATTTTTTTTTTTATAGTCACTTGGACTCCATTCCTTTATTAATACCCATCTATCCCATATAAATACAGTGATCCCACC
>RBNI01007410.1:0-10343 GCA_003990745.1 Jimgerdemannia flammicorona | reverse complement strand
AAAAAAAAGGGAGCTGCAAAATAAAATATGTTTATGAAATCTTACCAGTGAGTCCAGTCTTCGACACATTCAACCCGTCATTTTGTAAGATCAAACCGACTCTGTACCTGCATGCAGGCGACCCACAATTGCTATCAATTTTAGCACAGTTCACCGAAGTATATACAAGCAATGACGGCAAAGATTGTCCTACCCTTTTCGGTACCCATTTGTCTGCACGTCTTCGCCCTCCGTCTGCAGGCACCAGAAAATAACCGACACCGGGTCCTCGCTAGGGTTCGGCAGCAATTTTCCACGCGTATTGACTTTGACATGTAAGCGATTGATAGATATTGCCACAAACATGAGTCGATAACGAACCCAGACAACATATCCAATTCCCATCTACCGTCCAATCCAATCTCAACCCACCATGAACCTCGACGCTAAACAAATCGATATGCTGCCTATCGCGGACGGCGAGCGCAGATTTGTTTTGGCTGAACTTAAAACCAAACCTGTTCTTCTGCGTGGGGCCTTCGATCTGCACAGGTCCAAATCATCAGTCAGGGTTGTACTCTGCTGCTATGGTATTGAGAAAACATTGCCTTGCATGTGGGATCAATGACGATACCTGCGACACGTCCTCAATCCTCTTCCCCAGAGGCGCAACGTTTATAGTCTTTTCTCCCATGGCCGGATTCAAACTTTCGCGATCGCCTATATTGCAGGTCCCACGGATTCGAACTCAGTATCCCAAACAACATTCCCATCATAAACACATGCAACCACTCTATACCTTCTATTTCCGCCCTCCCTGCTCTCTCCTTTTCCTCCTCCTCCTTCAGCCACCGCTCCACTTCCGTCAACGTTGGCGGCTCTCTCGCTAAACTCCACGTCCTAATTCCCGTCTTTCGTCCCCGCTCTACCCCCTTCGCTCTCTTCAACTTCTCCAACGCTGTCATTTCCTTCTCCCTCTCCGTCTCCTCTTTTTCCTTCCCCTTCCCCTTCCCCTTCCCCTTCCTCTTCTCCTCCCCCTCTACCTCCGCCGTACTATCAACCCGTCGTGTATTAAATACTTTCAAATTCCGCACACTTCCGGATCTCAGTCTAAACTCCTTCCCCGCAAATACCATTGGCCTTCTCGGCACGTCCGCTTCCTTACTGAAATACGGCTCGCGATACACCACATGCGGTAACCCATGCTCGGTCGTTAGCGTGCACTCAAGGTCCTTGGCTGTCGGCGCCGGCCGGGCGAGAACGTAGGTGGGTCTATTGTTCTTGCGCGTTGGCCAGTCGATAAGCGTGGCGAGGTCGAAGTTGGGGTTGTCATCGGAGGTCATCGAAATTGATTTATATAGGGTCGATGGTAGGCTTTCGGATGTAGAAGTAAAGGGCATAATGTCCGTGCTGTTTGTGGAGGGGACGTCGCTTGTTTGAGTGACGGTACGATGCGTAACGCCGTCTGGATCAATCGCTTCGGATGTCAGGGACATTCCCGCCTCACTGCTGGGCAGATTAATTGACGGATCCACTTTCGCACAATCCTTCTCCACAGACGCCTCAATACCATGGCCATCATCTAACACCTCCCCATCCACTTCGATTCTCTCCTCCGACCCACCCATAACATTCGTAGGCGACCGCGGTACGGGCGGATCATCAAAGAACGCCCTATATTCCCTCTCCTCGGGCTCCGGTGACCACATCCCCCTAATGCTACTCGTGAAATACACGGCCCCCTCCGGCGCGATCCGCATCGCGACCTCCAAGGGTCCCAGCAGCGGTATCGTACGGCGCGGGGTGATGGTTCGGGGTTTGTCATCATCGTCGTGCAAGAGCGTGTCGAAGTTCTCATTCTCAGGTTGTGCATCGTCAACATCTACCAAAAGAGCACGTACGTCGTCGTCGTCGCCGTCATCCCCACCGTAGATTGATGACGTTTCCGGCACAATCTGCGAAGAGAGCAATGCTTCGCGTGTGCCGGTGGCCGTGGGTGTTGATCTTTTGTAATTGAAGGCGGAGTCATTGTCATCGCTATTATTCACAATATCGTCCTCCATCCCCTCCGGCAGCGATATACTATTCCACACATCCTCATCGCTTCCGCTATTTTCCTCGTGTTCCTCTCCAGCTGTATTTTTCTCCACACCTATCCGCTTCAAAACCGGTACCTCCACACTCTCAACCACCCATTTAAACCTCTTTCTCACTCTCTCGTCATCAAACACATCCTCAAACCCAATCTCTTTCCCTTTGACGCCCCCGCCCTTCCTCTTCAACCGCCCCTTCCGCTCAACAATCACAACCTCCTCCTCTGTGATCTCCGAAAGTTTGCTGCGGTTACGCGTGAGCGGGCCACGCGGTATTGGATTCGGCATCGGCATGATGGCTTTGGGAGGGTTTGCGTGCGGTGGTTTCTTGACGCGCGAAGACGGCCCCGACAACGCCAACGCGGAGACCCGCCTCGCTAAGGGACGAAGCACAGGCGGCCCGAGCTGCGGTGGCAGCGGCGATATATCAAGCGCGGGGTCGTTATGCCGTGGCCGAGTACCAGCAACAGTGTTTGCGCGAATCGGTCTTTTACCCCTCGCGTTCGCAGAGATTTCATCCTCCTCATCCCGTACGGTGAGGCCAGAGGGGGGAACGATGTCGGGACCCGTCGGTTTTGGTGACGATGAGGAGGACGACAGGTCGCCTGAATTATCGTTCGCCGTCTCACCGTCCTCGCTTTTCTTTTCACCATCGGATTTCCTCCTCCCCAACGACAGCCTCCTCGTCTTCTTCCACCGCCTGTCATCCCCGTCATCCTTCCCATCTGCGCCACTCGCACTCTCATCCGCCGCCCCATCAACCTGCGGAATCCGTCCGCCTCCACCGTCGCGCGGCCAACCAGGCAACATCGCTGACGACATTATGATATCTTCCAATAGCGTCTCTTCCTCTACGTCATCTTCATCCATGATCTCCTCATCCATCCCCGTCCTCTTCCTTTTCTCGCTCGTCGTTTCGTGCGCGGGCGACCCAGAAACGGGGTCGGACGACACGTCCGGAAATTCGAGGCCCGGGGTGCGCGTTCGTTTGCGGACAAGGGTGGGTATGCGAGGCGGGGTTTGCGAGTGGTGCGAGCTGTGGTTGGTGCTCTGGGTCGGTATGTAATCCGAAAGGTAGTCAGCTATATCGCTATGGGAGTGTGTGTTGAGGGGGTGTTGAGTGTGGTGATTTATGGATAGATCATCAGAGAAAGCTCGGATACCATGCAGTCGACATACGTACCCAAAAACGTCAGCATCTGACATCACAACACCCATGCCCCTCTCCTCCTCTCTCTCCACTTCGACTTTAATCTCCCTCCCCTTTTCCTCCCCTTCCTTATCCCCCCTCCTCCTCATCCTCAACAACCCCTCCACTTCCCCCTCCTCCCCTTCCTCGCCACTATCCTCAATACCTCCATCCCCCTCCCTCGCCATCCACTCCAAAATAGCCTCCACTTCCGCATCCCTTTCCTTATCGCTCCCTTCCTCCTCATTATCTTCCTCCGCTTCCTCTTCCTCACGTTGTTGCGACAACCGTATCGCTTCGTGATCGACGATTACTTCACTATCTTGGCTCAATAGATCGTACGTCTCGAGCGAGGCTTCGAATGACTCCATTAGGTTCGCCGAGGTCATGGGGTCAGGCGGTGGTGTGGCGGCGCGTGGTGGAGTTTGTGGATGGACGTGACGGTGGCTACTTCCTTCCCCTCCATTGTCAGTCATTGTTGTAATCGTTTTAGCGGCCGCATCGACTCCCCTCTCTACCTCATCCACCACACCACCTCCACCCCTCTTGGGATACAACGCTTCAACTCCCCTCCACGCCGTCATAACATCTTTATCCCTCGGATCCCTCTCCCCAACCACACGCATGACCCCTTCCTTTCCGTCAGTGCCCTCGGAAGCGCGCGTGTCCTCCTCCACCAGCCGTCGCACCATCTCGCGAAGCCGCAGCTCGTCAGACCATGCGGCGTGCGGGGATCGAGATTCGTTCTGCGTCACGGGTGGGATCGTCGATGGGAGGCCTTTGTGCTCACGGCGGCGCGACTCGTCCTTTTTGGGCGGAGAGGTTGGAGTGTTGTGAGTGAGGATGTGAATGAAATCGGAGTCGGAGTCGGGGGGAGGATTCCAACATTTGGGAGCAAAACAAGACTCACCTCCCACAGAACCGCCAAACTCTTCACAAGTTTTGCTTCCACCTCCCCCCCACCGAACCCAGCTCCCTCCTCTTCCTCCCCCGCGCCCTTTAAAACTCCCCACGCCTCCGTCAAATTCGCATGTATGTCCCGCTCCTTCACTTGATCCCTATTCAATATTGCCATCACCGCCGTATCAACCTCAATCTCGCACCTCGCCACCTTCCTCGCGGCATATGACACCTGCCCCGCCACAGACTCTGCCCACACCAACCGCTCGGGCACTGTCTCGACGGTATACACGCGTGGCTCGGCATTCTCCCCTTCTTCGTCCCCTTCCGGAGCGAGAACTCTCGCCCGCTCTGGCAGCGGCGCCCTAAACCGCACACCTTCATCCGGCTCGACGCCGCGTCTTCCGATCCGAACCATCCCCATCCCGAACAGGTTGTAGTCCATCATGAACTGCAGCTCGAATGGGATGTGCGCCTCGTGCGGCTGCAGGGACATGCCCATCACGGCACCCGACTGGAGCAGATCAGCCACACGCTGGCGGTGGGCCGGGTTCAGGAAGTAAATTTTGAGGTAGTAGCGGTGACCGACGTGATAGCCGTAGAAGGGAACTCCCTTAACTAGAACGATCGCGGCGATGAATTGCGATTTGTACGGGTTCGTGGGTGATCGATTGTAAGAGAGGGCCATCGCGTGATTGAGCGAGGTACCGAGTTGGTAAATGTGGCGGTGAACTGTGGGTGGATCGAGCAGGCCTGTGTAGGGGATGTAGAGATAAGGGAAGGCCTGGGGAGGCGATGATGGAATTAGGACGTCTAATTTCTGTCGGTCTCGTTTTATTTTATTTTATTTATTTTATTTTTTGAGAGGGATCATTTTTAATTTATTTATTTTTTTACAAAGTCAAACTCACCCGGTGTACGTGTAAACATGTCTTCTGCCCGGCCTCGGTCGCGCCGAAAATTCTAATGATGGGCACCTCCTGCAGGGTTACGCCATTCGGGCTGAATGAGCAGAATGAGCGGTCCATGAGGCCCGGTCGTGCCATGTAGTGGTCAATGTTGACGACGCGGACGGAAAGGTAGGCGGCCTCGGAGATGGTTTGGGAGGAAGGGGTGGACATGGCGATGGCTTATTATGGCTATATCAGAATCGTCTATTCGACGGTGTCCGTGGGGGGGACAGTCGTGTTGTTGACGTTTGACTGCGGCACTGGTCAATTGATCTCTGGTGAATGACGTATTACTGTGACGTCGATGCCGGAGGGTTAAGATCATATCCGCCTAATATAGCGAGAAACCGTTGAAGAGTATTATGTGGGAGCGTGGGAAGTGTTGTTTTACGTTTAATTGTTCTTTTGTTTAGTAATTTCATTTCTTTTGGACATGTTGTCAACGTGGCTGCCATGCAGTCAACGCATAAATGCATGCATGTTACGCATGTATCTGAAGTTTCGTTGTGTCCAACTGGCAACAACAGCACGACCCTCACTCCCTCCTGTATAAATATTAAATCGCCCTCACTTCCCCTTCCTTCCACACCATGACCACCCAAACCACACACCAAGACCCAAGACCCCCCTCTCCGACTCTCGCCCGCCTCGGCTTAGACCTAACTGATATCTCGTTCCACTTATCCTCTGGCCCCCGTGACCACCGACGCGTCACAGAAACGACCACCTCCCTGCAGGACCCATGCCACAAGCGGCTTCCTCCCTACTGGGAAATCCGACAGGACAAGCACACAGGTCACGCCTACTTCGTCGATCACCACCATCGGCGTACGACGTGGCACGACCCACGCGGCCCGCTGCCGAGAGGATGGGAGATGCGCGCCGATCGACATGGGTTGTGGTACTTCGTTGATCGGAATACGGGGACGACTACGTGGGAGGATCCGAGGATGAAAGGCGCGGTGGAAGAAACTAGCGGTGATGGAAGGGAAGAGGTAGGGATGGTGGGTGGATGGTGGGGCAGTGGGGTGTGGGGTATTGTGGGGTGGTTAGTGGAAGGGTTGTTGGGGCGGCGTGAGCGTAAAAGGATCCAGGAATCGGTGTAGAGATTTGTTGGGCCGTGGGCATAAGAGGTTTCTCTGGTGTTCGGATACAAAGAACAATTTGAGTTGCATCGATGTATATTAAGAGGAAGAGAAAAACATGATTCTCCGAGTATATTACTCCACGGGCGACACTGGCCTGGCAGACGAAGATTGACGTCGTTATACACCTACCTACAAAACTGAAGAGGTTCTTTGGATCCAATCACTCAGCCAGACTTTGGTACTTATAGGTTTGATTTTCCAACCGTTTTTTTCTTTAAATTAAAAAAGGACAAAAAAAACAAACCATCATCTTTTTTACAAAATCTTCAAAGGAAGAACAAAAGGCGAGTATTAAAGTGTGATAGATATATTTTTGTCCAAAGACAAAAAAAATTATTATTCGCAATATCGCCTCAATTCCGGCATTCAACTCATAATACTCCCGCCGTCTAAACTGACTCGCCGAGTACATCCTTTTCGAGTCAAACAAGAATACTCGGTTAACTAGTAAGTAATGACAGTCTACGTTTACTTGTTGGTGCATTATATATCTCCATGTACATATTATACTACCAACGCTATATTGTCTTTCCTTTGGCAGTAAACTAGCGCAAATGACCTAGGGCATTGTAGGCGTCCGTTGCAAGCGTAACAAGGGAGGCAAATAAGTGGATGCAGGCACGGTTTGATGGTTTGGTTACTTATGAAACAGAACCTTAGGTAAGGGCGAATGGCGTATGTTGAGAGGTTGCCTGGGAATTTCGACAAGAGTATGGCACCATCGTTAGTCCATAATTATGTCGAGCACACTGATCACGTGGATTTACACCACGCGAAAATTTTTGTTGACACGTAAATTCGGTTAAGTTATTACAAAAATGCAAAAGAAATAGGCCAGTTTAGTAACCTTTAGTAAGTTTCTTAGAATACCATTTTGGTAATATAACTAAAATAAAAAATAAAAATATAAACTCTTTATTATAACGTTACAATAACGAAACACAAAACCTGCTTCTGCGCCTCCCATTACAACCATCTTCATTCATGTTACGATCGCTGAGGCAAAGAATGAGGGAAGGGAGAAGCGAGAACAGCCGCTAGCAAGGGCCGTATGTGATTTGTCACTACGACACGCTATTTTTTACAGCTAAAATTTCTTCTGTAAGATGGACGTAAAGTGAGTTGCCCATACTTGTGTATCTGATGGATGCTTCATGGAATGATACACTTGAACCATATACATATCAAAAGGTGAATAATTTAGGAATATGCAAATATATATATTCAATGATAAGGTAAAATAGACAAGTGGCCTCCTCGATATATATATATAACAGTCCAAACGCGCACCATCAACCTCGTATACCTGTCCACTCGCGCAGGTAGAATACAAAATCCTCTACCGTCGGGTGCCGTTCTGAAGACTTCCCGCACCAGCGCACCCAATCTCACGCTGGCCCTTGTGTCTCGCCTGAAGCTATCTCGCCTTCATCTGGGCCCGGCCCGTCATTAATACAGCGACCTGCGAATGCGGATCCAAACGGTTGCGAGTTAGACACCATGAAATGCATGATGATCTCCGATATTCCCAATGTGTTCGCCAATCACAGAGCGTACTCACCTGACTCCTCTTCGTCTAGTTGTGGCGCCAGGACTTCACTGGCGACTTAATCGAGACTTTCTTGTGAGTAGAATCGACTTTGGTGAATGTTGACGGAAACTGAGCTCAACGCGGAACTTGTCTCAACAAAACTGAACGTGCTGCTTGAAGAGGTTGTTGTCAGCCGTTCTTTATGAGCGGCTTGTCGTTGGACAATAGACCACAATACATCTGGTGAGAATAAGAACTTGACATGTTTTGGGCGCCGTCCATAGAAGCTCTTTCCAACCATTGCGATGATATTAGATTGTTCATTATCACACGGTTCGTCTTGCGTCAAGTTTTCAGGATGGGCAACCTTGGCTGTCTTCGACATTTATATTATCGTTCAGGTCGTCATATAGGGTTTTCATCTGAATCCGTTTATTATTATTATTTTATTATTATTATTATTTAAAAACGAAACATTAAAGATAAGTGACAAATCACAATTGTACTGGTGTTCAGATATGGAGCTTCTATAAACCTGGGTACCCTCGTTTTTCTCATTATTGCCTTCTTTTAAAAATCTGAGTCGTGAAAAGCATAAAAACAAACCAACTTCCGTAGCACGTGGATATGTAAAAATGGAATATGACCGTAATAAATCAGTGCTCGGATAATGTAGATCGTCTACATGCCTGCGACCAGCGTTAAAAATGATACACAACTTGTCTCATAGTTGGTCGTTTGCTCGGATCCAGTCTCCAGCAATTGCTGCATTTTTGACGCAACCCCCGAAGGTAGCACACCGGTAACAAGCTCCCACATCACCGTTCCAAAACAGTACACATCTGACACCATTGTACGAGTTTGCTTGCCTTCCAAAACTTCAGGTGGCATATAATCTAGCCGGCCGTAGACACTGCTGGAAGCTTGGACCTCCCCCACCGATACGCTGAGACCGGTGTCAATAAATGGCATATCAACATCTGGAGTGAAAAAACATGATGTCACCAGGGTGGAGATCGTTATGTATGAAGCCAGCTGGGAAGGGAAGGTGCCAAAATCGGCTATAGTGGACCAATTGTAAACTGGGAAATGTTTGCTCTGGAGAGTACCATCGCGAGCAAGATCCATCAAGATCAAGTAACGTCCAGTCGAGGGATGTTGTGAGAGTGCATGTATCTTAATATAACCTTGAGTTGCATCAAGACCAGCTGGCAAGGTAAAACAGAACACGGTATAAATATTTAATCTACTGCCGATGAGCAATTATACAAAGATAGGCCAAAGAGTATTGGTTCTGACCTCTGGTATCATTTCGGTATTTAACTCCTTCATGGCGAATATTTGCTTCACCGTGAGACCAGATTCTTTGGTACTGCTTTATACGCAATTGCGAAAGCACCTTGCCCAAGTTTTTTCGATATCGTTGAGTTGGCCTCTAATTACGGCATACCGAGCTTTTGCAGATGTTCACGAAGGATATCCTCGGAATCAGAAAACCGCTTCTTTTGTTCTTCGAGTAGTTTTCGCGGGAATTCTTCAAGTTTAAGGGAAGAAAGGCGGTCAAGGTATAACTTGAGGCGGTTGGAGTGGGTCATTTTTGCGTCGGGGTGGGAATAAAATAGCACCGGAAGGTTTCCGATGATGACAAATACCCGACATCGGATCGCGAGACTTACAGAGATAGACGAGCAATTTGCGAAGGCTATCTCATGACTTGGCGACGTTTGTGTAACAACGCTGATTTTTAATGTCCAAAGCGACGCGTTGACCTAATTATTTTTATTCTCGCTCCTCAACTCAAACCCCACATCCCTGAATCGGAACACACCATCCCGCTCACCCGCTGACCTTCTTCCCGCTGAACTTCCTCCCGACTGCCCAATGAACGTTCCCCCACGTAAGGAATTCAGAGTTCTCTGCCAGGCACTTCTTCGCTAAATCCTCCCACTCTGCCTCGCTCAATCCCATCGCCCGCGACAGGTACGGCCCTAGAGTACGGAATCCGAGTTCGCTATTGCGCAGGAACATCTCGCCCAGTCGCCCGTTCCAGCCAACGGGGAACGACGAGTAGTCTCCAGCTACGTGTTCATCGTTGGTGAAGAACGTGTGCACGTTCGAGGCGCTATCAGGGGAAATATTCCTGAGATTCAGCGTCACGCGGACTACGGACGGGGTGAAGGAAGAAAGGGGGTGTGAAGTATTGGTGGGTGACAAGGCAGAGATGAGAAGACATAGATTTCGTGCCACGAACTTACGTGTGGTCATCACTTTGGTAAGGTTCGGGCCTATGCTCCGCATATCATGGTCGCATTCCACTGTGGTTGGAGAAAATCAAAGTCAGATTAAGTGGGTTCTGTGGCTCCTTCCCCTCTCCCCTGACTCATGCATGCACAAATTAAACAATTTAAATAAGTACCTAGCTCGATGTAACCACCAGGTTTACATATCCTCCTCAACTCCGTGATCGCTTTCTCCCACTCCTCTGGCGTGAAACAGAGGCTCATGTTCCTATTTATTCTCGCATACATTCAGATAAGCTTCTTTAACCACCTC
>RBNI01007409.1:0-10343 GCA_003990745.1 Jimgerdemannia flammicorona | reverse complement strand
CCCCCCCTCTCTCTCTCTATCTCTCCAGAAATTCACTATCCCCCCAGTGACCTCAATTCTCTCTCTACTCTGTCTACATATCTTCTTTACAAGCCTTCTATAGATCTCTCTTCTAGATCTCCACCTCTGCTACCAACTATTCAACAGATCCAACAATAACTATTCCTATCTCACCACTCATACTCTAAGTGTCAGCTACTGACTATCCTCAAACACATATAGCTAATGTCTGGCAAGTCAATCCAAATAGCCAGTACCTACCCAATAGTTAACCACTCATCTTCAACCCCACCCACTAGCCTCCTCTGGAGATCACTCCACCTCCCATTCACCCCCAGCCTAGCTGAAAGCACTCTTATCTAATCCTCAATAGTCTTCTAAAAGTCCCCCATAATCTCACACTCTCTCAGCCAATGTTCAGACATCTGTATCACTCCATTCTCCTGCTCAACATTGAGATACTCCTCACACTCCATTATATCTCCTTTCACTAAATGTCCTGACCTATAGTTTAATATCATATTGTACTATAAGAATCTCCACTAAACCACCCAGTACTTAGGGGGAATCTATCTCACCACCTGCTTGCCCTAAGACCAAATATCATTCCAGTCCCACTCTTCACCAACCCCTGCCCTCTGCCAGATCTCAGGCCATAAATCTCTTCTATGCTTTCAATAATATTCTATACTATTCTCTAAACTAAAATCATTCAATAGTGCACCCCCAAATAGCAGTTGGTCTCACCTCTGTATCTGGGGTCTCCATTCTTCCTCTCTCTTATCACTCCATCACCAGAGATCAATTCATTGAGCCCCATCAACCACTCCCTACCAGAATTCTTTATAGTATATCCTCTGGCTCCTATCTAGTATTACTAAAGAGAGCAAGTCACTAGATATGCCTCAAAGAGAGAACTGTATCTTCCAAACTCTCTGCATAAGTAGTACCCACTCACAACCCCTCAACTCACAAGCTCACTTCATCCATCATACTCTCAAACAGTATAAATACTTGGTAAAATCCACCAGTCTCAGTTCTCTCCAATCTACTGATAACATCATCACCTCCCATCCAATCTGACTCCACTGCTCTCTCCAAATCTATGCTCTAGCCATCTTCATCAGTCTCTTGACTATCCATACTGAGAAGTCTAAGTGATACCCCAGATACTATAGCTTAGGTAACTAATATATATTCAAAATTATTACTCTGTTAGCTAGTGAGATATATCTGCCACCCCAATCCAGAAGTATACCACTCCACTCAATCAGCTGCTACTCTTACTATCTCTGAGACAACAGAGAGCTATATATCAAAAAGTAGATTCCCAGATACCAGACTACCTCTCCTGCTGAGACAACTATTCCAACCATATCCCCTCCTATAATTTCACCTCAAAGTACTAGAGTCTTACACTTATTCCAGTAAGCTTAGCACCAGAACACCCCTCATACCATTTTACTACTTCCTTCAGCACTGTCACATCCTCCACCAAGCCCAGCCCTATCATCATATTATCAGCAAGACTCCTACCTTCTAGTTCATCTCCAGAATATTCAACCCCAGAATATTCAACCCCCCTACTCTATATCTAATTCTGTCCAACAAAGGCTCCAGAGCAAGGGCATAAAGAATAAGAGACAGTGGGTCTCTTTGTGGCACTCCTTTGCCTATGAGAAATGACTTCTCTCTATGTCTATTTACCATAATAGCTATCTGACTTCCCTCCAACAGACTAATCAAAGATTGACAGAACCCTTGGGAGATCTCTATACAATTCAATACTCCCTTTAGCCACACTCTCCTGACCTTATCATAGGCCTTCTCTAGGTCTAGAAATACTAGCAGATCATCTACTCCAGTAGTATAAGCTCCTTCAATAATACTGTAAACTAATACTGTCTCATCTCTAATCAACTGACCTCCCATGAAACCCCTCTGCTCTGCTCCCAATACTCTCTGAGCCACTCCTTACAATCTAGCCACTAATATATTCATAACCAGTTTGTGATCCATATCCAGAAGTATAATTGATCTCTAGTTCTTTCAGTTTGCCCTCCTTTTCTTATTCTTAAACAATAGAGCTATAAGTCCCTAGTACTGCCCTCTAATCCAGGACCCTGAACAAATAATCACATCATATATCTATGTCATCTCCTCCAAAGCCACCTCCACCCCTGCCATCCTCTTTCAGAAATCCCAAGATAGACTATCCTCTCTTAGTACAGTCTCAAGACTTATTATTGCCAACATCCTACAGATCTCCTCCCCTCAGACAGCTACTCTAAGTTCTCCTAACCCCTCCACTGAATCAGAATACCAATCTGCCAGATGCTGTTCAATGTCCAATACATCCTCACTCTACAGTTACTTCCATCTAGACCTCAGCTGGCCCAAGATCCTTGGAGTACTGACCATCATTTCTCCTGCCTCATCCAATACCCCCTTCCATTGCTGCCTAACTCTCCTCACCTGAAGCATCCTCAATAAAAACTTTGTGGGCCTCTCCCTCTCCTCCAAGCTCTGCCATCACAACTGAGCCACTATGCTCTTTATCTGCAATTTCTCCTCCTGTTTAAGCAGTCTCTTCAATTTCTCTAGCTCTAGCTAAATCTGCTAAACTCCCCAATCTCTCTCCTCTTCATCATTCAATAATTCTGCCCTCTGCTCCAGTAGCTTCTCCAACTGTCTGGAAGCCCACCTTATATGACTCCTCCTCTAAGCATCTCTCCCCCTCTCTATCTCTCTCTAGAACTGCTGGACATCTGATTTTACATACTGCCAATAATCCCCAATCTCCAGCCCCTGCACTCTCTAGCTCAAAATCTTGGAGCTGATGTCTACTACCTATGCATCCTATAAGGAGAATTCCTCCAGCAATGAAACATTCAGCCACTAATGTCCAGGCCCCTCCCCACTTCCCCCAAATCTTCCACAGCCCAGCAAGCTCTAGTGATCTGACCATAGGCACCAAACTGTTTCCAAAAAGCTCTAGACATCTGCTCCTCAGTACTTAGCCATCAAGATCCAGCCAATTCTCAAATCAAGTCCTACCACTCAGTAAGTATAGATCCTATAATCACTCTACTCAAGATACCAAGCACCATCAGTATGCCCAGCCTCTAAATCTCCTTCCAGTTCTCCATCTCTCTACTTCTACCAACCATTCCCATCCCTCCATCAGTTCTGTCCAATTACCTATCTCTTATTATGTTAAAGTTATCATCCATATAGTAAATCTCCTCTGCCACTATTACACCTATATCTTATAGTCCTCTTATCCACTCCATGTACTCCTCCCTCTCTGCTGGACAATAGTACAACCTAATAGTCAAGGGGCTCCAGTCTGGTTGCCTCCACACTCTCCACACCACTCTGCTCCCCTAATGTCCAATGTCTCTAATATCACTCTTGTCCTTTCTGACCAAAATATCCACCCTACCCTATTATACAGCCACTCCTCCCCATTTGCTTGTCTAATCCAATATATCAGAGTCTGTATCACATCTCACATTCTGCAGCAAGAACAGATCTGCATTCCATCTCTTCAACTAGCTGAAAATATTCTAATGTCATACTACACCTCTTAGACCATTGATATTCAGAGAGAAGATCCTAGTTATATCATTTATATTGAATAATATTTAAAGAATAAACACTTACTCTACAATTCTATGCTCACTACATCACTAGCAATATCTAGGTTTCTCTCTGTCTCAAGCTCATCTACCTCTCCCTGCTGAGTATCTAGTACTTTCAAGATCTTCCAACAGTCCTCATCATCTACAGTCTCTATTTTAGATCTGTATATACTTCATGTACACTATCTGTCACTTTGTCAATCTCTTCCTAGAGCTCCACAGATATGAGGTATGCTCATTCATATTTACCAGAAGTACTGCCTCTCTATTGTCATTTACCTCATACTCCTCAGCTTCTAGCAGGTCTACTATCAGCTCATCATGAAGCTTCTGCACCACCTCATCCCTATACAAGATCTCTCTCTACTGTCTCTCACTAATCACACAGAAGACAATCTCATCTAACTTATCAGCTGCCACATTCATCAGTACCTTCCACAGCCACCTCTCCTCTCTAATTACCTCATCAACACTAAGGGCCATCTCCTGCTCTCTACCCCCCAGGCTCCCCTCAGCATTCATCCTCACTAAATTGTCTCAGACCTCCTCCAGTATGTATATCTTGCAACTCATTGGGTCTCCTCTCTTCAGTGGATACACTATACTGCATATGAGCCTCCTCAACAATTATCTCATCCTCAGCTATCACACTCTGCCTGGGATCCCCTCTCTCTCTCAGTGTAACCATAGAAGTCACTCTCTGCTCCTCAACCCAAGTACTAGCCCTTGATCCAACTTCTTCAGCAGTACTCTCTCCCACAGCCTTCTTACCCAGATTTACTAATAGATCCTTCTGATGCTACCTCCCTTACACTCTCTTCCAGACTGCCCAGTCCAGTTATACTTACTTTCCATTTACAACCTCTATCACTGTCTTAGTCTCAAACTTCTTTCAGGCTAGCCATCTCCTCTCTAACACTCCAGCCAAGTTCTCTAATACCTTCAATAAGTCTTCCTCCTCCTCTGGTATCCCCTTTATACTCAAGACCTTATACTCCACTGATCCCCACTTAAGTACCACCAGCCAATCTCTTTCTTTCCCTGTATTCTCCTTGTCTGTCAGCCTTACTCTAATATCCACATCTCTAGTTCTGAACTTGGTACCCTCCTAGACTCAAAACTCAATATCTACCACATCTCTATACTCTTTGATGATGTCAATAATTAGCCCTTTAGCCACCTCCTTCTTTACAATAAATACATTCACCACTACTAGCTAGACCATATATGGGTCTCAACACAAGTACTATATTATAGAAATTGCTATCCTGCCCACTATCACTCCTTTTTCCAATACTTATAACATCAACTCCTCCTCCTCAAAGCCCACCTCTACTTCTTCAGTCCCTTTAAGAACTTTACTAATACTGCTTCTTTCATCTTCTGGACCAGAAACCCCAGAACTATTTTGGTCATAACTACTAAGCCTCAGAAGTATAATGTTATAGTGAATTCTGATACCAATTTCTTGAGTAACAGTACTGCCATCAGACCCATTACACTATTAGCCTGATCTCCAGGCCTCAGGTCACCCTCCTGCCCAGCCCCACTATCAACCATCATATTTGGATTTTTTTTCAGATTAGTAATCACTTCTATTAGTAGTTCTGCTCCCCCCAGCCTCTACTCCCCCAGCCCTACTGCTACTACCACCATTGGCCCTGCTCTCTGACTCTATAGCTCCCTTCTTCTCCTTTCTCTTCTATAGCCAACTCTCTAATTTAGTCACTGGGCACCCTACCTTAATCTTGTTAGCAAAGCTCATTCTCCCTAGCCCCTGTCTGCTAGTCTACTTCTTCCTCCTCTTCCTCCTCCTTGCTCATGAGAGAGAGAGCACAACAGACTCTCCTCTAAGCTATAACTCCTTCCTACATACTGCCAGTCAAATGCACTGAGGCCACCCTGCCCAGTATACTCCTTGAAATACTCATCAGTTTCTATATTGCATATATCTTTTCTCTAAAAATGATGCTCAGAAGTTTGTATAATCTGAATTATACTGGAGAAAGGTATGAGTTGTCTTTTTATTAGTATCAGATTAGTATCTTCTCTATTTTTTCACAGTTTTTAGTATCTCTGACTAAATCTAAGGTATATCTAGTTTAGTATAAGGTCTCTTTCTTTTGCTATTATCAAAGTTATTATTGTAGTAAGTTATAAACTATATAGAGAGTTAGCCAATCTTGAGCATCAAGTACCAGTATAGGTTACCTACAGATTGTCAGTATCTGTAATGGAGCTCTCTGAGCTTTAGTGAACTTTCTAACAAATATAGTAATATAATGATTATTTTTTAGATAAAGTTGGATTAGGAGGAGAGATAGTTATTATAGATAGGAAGAAGGGTGATAATGGTAAATCAGTAGGATACTAGACTAGGAGTAGTTGTCAGAATTAGAGCAGATGTTATCTTTTGACAGGAGGTAGGATAGTATAGTGGCTGAAATCCTAGCTATACTCAACTAGAACCAGGAGCTGACATAGTAATACAATTGAGACCCACAGGCTTGAGAAGTGAGTCCTTTCTCATTTAGCAGTACCAACTAGAACTGAGAGCTAATATGATAATATAATTGAGATCTATAGGCTCAGAGAGTGAGATTGTGATCTTTTTGAACCTTAGCTCATATATCAGTTCTTTTGAGAGAGTCTTGTATATAAGTCCTTTACTCACTCACCATAAATCTGTTCTGCTTTTTATTGGTTAGTTAGAGGGTTTTTCCTTTATCTCTGGCTTTTATTTGAAGTCAGGGGGGTTATATTATTTAGTTCTAATATTACTAGATCTGAGATATAGGTGTGATCTCATAGGTATTGATCCTGATGATCTATTTCTAGTGAATAGACAAGTCTAATCTATACAGTGAGGGTTGGCATAGCTAGTGTCTGATATATATAGCTAGGATGATAGAATTGTGAGTTCTCTCTATAGCCTAAAGATAATAAGGGAGTAGTACTCAGATAGAGGGTGGGAGAGACTTTAGGCCAATATAGTCTAGGTTCTCTTTCAATAAAAATCTGTAGAGACTTGATCCTATTAAAAAAAAAAAGACAAAAGAGTTCATTTTTGGAAATATAAAATTACTAGTAGATACTGGCTTAAATACATTCTTTACTTTATTGAACTTATAAAATGTATCTTGTTTTTGAAGAGTATTATCTGTTTGAATGAATAATATTACCTAGAAATACCACTTTAGAAAATATTGAATAGTCTTTGTAGGCTTTCTATCTTTGGAAAATCCTCTGATATATAGAAGGATTATCTAATATTTAAAATAAAATAATATAAGTTTAAATATTTTAAAAAATATTCTAAAGTATTATTACTTACTTTCATATTCTAACTATATTCTCCAGCTATAGTTATAGATAAATTTGTAATATTTTTTAAGTTTTGGAAATCTTGAAATTAATTTGCTACAAATATCTATCTCTGTATAATATTTAGAAGAATTAACATTTAAATTCTTAATTAGAGATAAAAATATATTAAAAATATACTGAAAGATTTCTTTTTTGAATTGATATAGTATATTAGGAATAATAGCTTTATAAATATTTTATATATAAAAAGTCTCATAATAAATTCTAAAAATATAAAATATAAGAGTAAAATAGTAGATATTAATTAATAATAGAGTATATAATTGTAGTTAAAGATTATTAAAATATTAATACTTGTCTCTATTTTAATTAAACCAAATATCTTTAGCTGAGTATTTACTTTATCATTTTGTCTATATATATGTTTCTCTTGAACTTTACATAGTACTTGTGCTATTTTAATTAATTCTGAGACTAGTATATAGAATATTTCTAAATCTGCATAGTGTCTCTTTCTTTGCTATAGTACTAGTTACAAGGTTTTGATAGACAAACTTCTGAGTTCCTTTTCTCCAACTTCCACCCCCTCTATCTTAGATTGATTTGCTTACTTATTGCAGAACAGTAAGAGAAAGATAATAGTGATAAGTTACCTCTTTATCAGTATTGGATCAGTATTTTCTCTACTTTTTTATAATTTTTGGTACTTCTGCCTATATCTGGAGTATACTTATTTTAGAACAGTACCTTCTTTCTTTTATCATCATTAATAAAATATTGTTGTAGTATATTATAAGTTATATATATAGAGAGTCAGCTGACCTTATATATTAAGTACCAGTATAGATCACCTATAGGTTATTGGTATCTGTAGTGGGGCTTTCTGAGCTTTGATAAGCTTCTTAGCAAGTATAGTTCTGATATAGGTTACTGTTTTTCAGATAGTATTAAGATGGAAAAAGAGATAGTTATTACAGATACGTGGAAGAATAATGGTAGTAGATCAGTCAGATATTATACAGTAATAGCTATTAGAGTTATAGTAGGTATTATCTCAGTAGGGTCTTTTGATTAGCTGATAGGTAGTAGGGTAGTATAGTAACTGATATTCTAGCTATATTCAACTGGAACCAAAAGATAATATAATAATATGATTGAGATCTATAGACTTAAAGTATGAGATCTTCCTCATTTGGTAGTATCTAACTAAAACTAAAAGCTGATATAATAATATTATCAAGACTCATAGACTCAGAGAGTGAGATTGGGATCTTTTTAGGTCTTAGTCTATATATTAGTTCTTTTGAGAAAATCTTATATATAAGTTCTTTACTTGGGTGGAAAGTAGGGGCCTTTGCCAATGACATGGTGGTCAGCCTGGAGTCTATTGCTGACATTGAGGAGCTCAAGAAGATGGTGGAGTGGTATAAGGAGAACTCTGGGGCTAAACTCAATTGACATAAGTGTGAAACAATAGTGTTGAGCAATGGCCTGGTGGGAGGGGATATTATCAGAACAATTGTCCCTACTGGTGAGGTAGTATAGTACTTGGGTATTTATTTGTCAGTATTTGGGTCAGTACTATCTAGACTTTGGTGGGAGCAGAGGGTTGGAATCTGGGGGGAGGCCCTGCAGAGCTGGGGGAATTGCTACTTATTTCTAGTAGGATATGTCTTGATTTTGAATGTCTATTGGCTGCTGAAGTTATGGTATCTGGCTTATCATCTGAACTTTCTGGCCTGAGTAGTGAAGTAAATGATGAAGCTGGCCATGGGGTGGATCTGGGCTGGAAGAAGGAGTCAGATCAGTTGAGAGATCTTATCCCTACCAGTGGCAAGAGGAGGGCTTAGGCTGGTCGACTTTCCAAAGAGACTATACTGCTTAAGAGTATGGTGGTTAAAGAGAGCAGTGGAGTTGAGAGGGGGTGGTTGGGTCCCCCTATTGCAGAAGGTCTGGGAGATGAGATTCTCACCAAGAGGCTTGACAGGAGATCTCCTAGCATTGGTTAGACTTCGGAATATAGTATAACTGTGGTACAAAGACTTCTGGTGGGGAGTAGCAGAGAGGGCACACTATATTGGAATTTATTGACAAAGTAATAAAGGAGAGGTGGCTTGGGACCTAGCAATGTAGAGATGGGACTAAGTGCTGCTGGAAGACATTCTCTTAATTGAGTTCAACATTAGCAAAGGGATAGATTGCCAAAGGGGACAAGGCCAGGATCTGTGGCCTAGTGGATGGCAGGAAGTAAGTATCAAAGAAGATTGGAACTGGCATAGCATGTAGGCCTGGAGTGTCAAGGTGAGGAGGTGGATACTGCCAAAGTATTGGGTAGTCTGGTGGCACATGCTGAGGAGGAATGTAATACTCAATTTCCACTCAGATCATCTTATCAAGGGGGGTTGCTTTGAATGTGAGGAGTGCCACAATGTAGAGCAGAAAGGGGGATATGTGTAGATGCCTGAACATTGGCTAGAAGAGTGTGAGGTACTTAGTAACTTCTGGTGAGCTATTGGGGATTGTTTGGGGGTAGTGTGTAGGGAAGATGGTACATGGGATTGGTGGGAGAATTTGAGGGATAGACTGGTATGGGGGGGTGGGAAGGAGTGGCTTACCTTAGGCTGGGTTTTGGTAATATAGGTGGGATTGGCCAGTTACTGGCTATTTGTTTTTGAGGATAGGAGAAGACTGAGCTTGGGGGACCAGTTGCTGTATTGGCATAGCCTTATGGAAGATGCCTTGACAGATTGGTGGTTTGGTTGGGGGTTGCAGGGTAGTCAAAGGCATTGCTTAGTGGAGAAGATCTATAGGCAGAGTGGGGGGAGAGTGAGAGTAGTGGGTGAGAAAGTGGTCTTTATTCATGATGATATAGGAAGAGGCTCCCCTATGGAGATCGGGTAGTGGGAGGAGATACTGTAAAATTATTAATAGATTGGTAATAAATGGCAGAGTCCAAGTAACTATGAAAAAAAATAAAAAAAAAATAAAAAATATAAGTTCTTTACTTATATATCTATCATAAGTCTATTCTACTTCTTATTAGTTAGTTGGGGGGTTTTTTTTTTACCCCTAGCTTTTGTTTAGGGTCAGAGGGGTTATATTTTTCAGTTTCTATATTATTAATATTTGTTACTTTTTGACAAAGTAATTAGAGACTCAAGCTAATCTATATAGTAATACTAATTTTATAGTATCTATTGAGCTAGTATATTATAATAGATAAAATATTATAAATATTAAAGTTTATCTCAGATTATATAAATATTATTAAAAAATATTAAGAGTTATTTTTTTTTCTTTTATTATAATTATTATAATTATTATCAATATTTTGATACTTAACTTCTTTATTGATTTTTTTTTTTTTTTTTT
>RBNI01007408.1:0-10344 GCA_003990745.1 Jimgerdemannia flammicorona | reverse complement strand
AAACGATTCGTATTGTTTCGCCAGAGCGGCAAAGTCGGGCGTGTTCGTCTTGTATATGTTACGATCGTGCATTTGCGAGTTGATGTCCGTTGCGACATAGTGCACCGAGTGGGCCTTTGCATCAGGCTTCGCTCGCTTTTTGGGGACTGCGGAGACTATCGGGTCTGCCGACATGGGAGTAGACTGCCACGTCCTGGTGAGTATGACTCTTAACATTATTTCTTATGAATAGTACAACAAACATTTTTTCTTTGAATGTGAATGGGCTGTAGAGTTTGGTTAGGTGTTGGAACATTTTTACTTAGTTGAAGAGCCTGGAGGCTGATCTCTTTCTTCTGCAGAATGTTAGATGTGAAGATAACTTAGACAGACTGAAATAGATAATGAAATGGAGAGGTGTAGCAGTTTGGAAGAGTAAGGTTGGGATTCTAGTATGGAGAGACAGAGGGGAGATTCAAGATATGAGGAGCTGGAGGGACAGGCTGGTCTGGGGAGAGTGGATTCAACCAGATTGGGAGCTAGTTATAGTGGGGTCCTGCTACTGCTCTGCTGTATGTGGTAAGAGAGTGGATTGGATGAAGAGACTTCTGGAGAGTGGGACCCTCATAGTGACTGGAGTGGATATTCTTGGAGGGGACTTTAATATGGTCTGGAAGGCATTGATGGATAGGACTGATGGAGGGCAGGGGACTGAGAGCAGGAGTGGGGGATTGGAGATGTGGGAGAAAGTAGAGAGATTGAGTGCTTTGGTGGACACTGGCAGAGAGTTCTGGGGTAATAAGAGAATATACATATACTGGGCAAATGGTCTGGATATAAGGATTGACTGGATGTTAACAGTGGACTGCTGGGGCTTAGATGTTTGGAAGTCACTAGAGGTTGAGTAGTGTCCATGATCTGATCACTGGGAACTGTTGGGACAGAGACATTTCAGAGGGAGTGGAGATGGGTCTGGACATTGGTACCTCAATTCCTCATTATTGGCTGAGAAGGGTTTGTAGGACAAGTGAGTGGAGGACATTTGGTAGAGAATGGAGGACTGGGTACAGAAGGGGGCTGTGGTTAGTGTCTGGTGGATGAGGTTGAAGGAGGCTGCTAGGGTTTACTAGAGTTGAAGCTGGTAAGATAACAGGAAGGCAGAGAAGGAGGAGAGTGACCTGGACTTCTACTAGATTGGCTGGGCTTTTGGAAGACTGGACTGGACTCTTGGCCCTAGAGGGGGTGGAGGACTGGAGGGTGATATGGGTGAGGCTGGAGGTTGCAGAGTTACAACAGATGTTGAGGGAGGAAGAGGAGATGACAGTGTAGGGTTTGGATGTATGACTATGCTGGCAGGAGTTGAAGGAGGGGAAGAGGCTCTCAAGGTATCTTTCAAGAACCCTTTGGATGAGGAGAGTAAAGTAGCAATAGGAAGGAGTTCTTGATTCTGGTGGTCTGCTAGCGCATAGTTTACAAGATATTCAGAGCTCATTGAAGGAGAGGTGGAGTGGTTTGTGGAGTGAGGAGGAGAGTGGGGCTGATGTTGCTACCATTAAATATACTTTGGAGGAATGGCACCTACTGTAGGTTGATGGGCTGGATGGCTTAGTAATACCAGTTCAGAAGGAGGAAATTTGCCAGGTTCTTGCTTTGACTATACTGAGCATGGCACTAGGAGAGGATGGTCTGCCCTGAGACTTTTGGAAGAAGATGGTGGATGTCTCTGGAGTGATGGAGGAGTTGATGGCACTTTGTGACTTAGTACTACAGTCTGGGAGGTGAGTGGGGGAGCAGGATCTGAGGCTGGTGGCTCTGCTCTTTAAGAATAAGAGTAGGAGAGAGAACTGGAGGAACTGATAGCCCATTATACTACTGGACATAGACAGGAAGTTGGTCACTAAGGTAGTAGTGGTGTGGCTGCAGAAGGTGGCCCAGTAAGTCTTAGGTGAGGAGCAGTAAGATTTTGTAAGAGACCAGCTCATTAGGGATAGCACAGCCTGGGTGTATAGTATTATTGAAGGGGCTCAAGCCTGTGGACTGGATGGGAGATTGGTCTTCTTGGATCAGGAGAAAGCATATGACTGTGTGTGGTAAGTCTGGCTAGCAAAGGTTCTGGATAGGATTGGTGTCCCTCAGCAATTCCAAGTAGCAATAATCAGCCTACTAGAAGGAAGTAGAGTGGTGCTTATGTGTAATGGACATAGAGGGGAGGCATTCTCTCTAGGGAGGGGTGTTCCCTAGGGGGACCCACTGTTCCCTATCTTATATACTCTGTTCTTAGAGCTATTGATAGATAGAATTAGGCAGAATATTGTAGGGCTCTCTATATTCAACATTGTGTGAAATGTTGGAGCCTTTGCAGATGATATGGTGGTCGGTCTGGGGTTGATTGCTGATATTGAGGAACTCAGAGAAATAGTGGAGTAATATGAGGCACACTCTGGGGCTAAACTTAACCAATATAAGTATGAAATAATAGTGTTAGATAATGGCCTGGTGGGAGGAGATATCATTGGAACAATTGTCCCTACCAGAGAGGCTATGAGTTAGGTATCTATCTCTCTGTGTATGGGTCAGTCCTGCTATGACCTTGGTGAGAGTGATAAGTGGCCATCTGGGGGGAGATCCTGTAAGGTTAGAGAGGCTGCCACCTTTCTTTAGTGGGGTGCATTATAATTTTGAATGTCTACTGGCTACTGAAGATGTGGTATTTGGCATATCATCTGAACTTTCCAGCCTGAGTGATAAAGAGGCTATTTAAGCTGGCCAAAGATTGGATCTGAGCTGGACAAAGGAGTCAGATTAGTTGGAAAATCTTGTCACTACCCATGGCTAAAGGAGATCTTGGGCTGATTGACTTTCTAAAGAGGTTGCTTTGTCTGTGAGCTTAGTAGTTAAAGAGAGTGGTGGAACTGAGAGGTGGTAGCTAGGTTTCTCTGATAAAGAAGACTGAGAGATAAGATACTCACCAAGAGGAACTACTGAAAATTTACTATCCTTGATTGGGCTTCCAAATAATGAACATATGAGATTTAAGAACTTCTGGTAGAGAGTAGTGGATGGGGCTCACTGTATCAGAATTTGCTGGTAGAGAGATGAAGGAGAGGTGCCTTGGGGCCCAATAATGTAGAGATAAGATTGAAGATTACTAGGGGGTACCTGTAACAGTTCTAGTTTCTAAATGAGGAAGTGACTAGTTCTGGTGGTTCTAAGTAACTCAAAGAGATACTTAAGGATTCAAGGGTTCTCAAAGGATTTCTGGGAGAAAATATTCTGAGACTTTATTCATGAGGACAAGGGGATATTTATATAAGATCTGAAAGAAGGATCTGGAAGGATCTGAGAAATCAAAGGAAAATTCCAAGAGAAAAGTTCTTGGCAAAGATGACAAATGATGACAAATAAAGTTCTACAAGTTTCCAGGACATTCAGTGACTAGCTAAATAAGTACTAGTGGGTGCTTGGTGCTAAGAAAGGATTTCTAAGTATTCGGAAAGTACTGGAAGGTTGTAGAATATTGAGAAAAGACAAAGAAAAGAAATAAACTACACTAAAATATTACATCTCCCCCTTCTTAAGAATCAATATCCTTATTGAATTCTTGAAGTTACACATAATAAACAATAAGACTAAAAGAAACTTCAAACAAAATATGTCAGCTTATTGGTAAGGACTGGCCATCCTTATATAAGGTGAGGGCCAAAGTATCATCTTAATTGGATGAGAACTGGTTCAAACCTCATTGGTTGTAAGATTTATAGAGTTCTCCTATATCTCTTATTTCTGATGCTGTATCCTTTAGAGTGCCCTAATGCTTAATGTGCCTGATCAGCACAGTATGTTGTCTACTATCCAAAGAGAGAACCTCATGGGCAGTCAATGAGTTTCTTTTTGCTCGAACTCTTAGATGAGATCTTGAGAGTTCTTGAGATTGGCAGCAGGTTCCCAGGTGGCATCATATTTAGAGTAACCTATCCACTTGACTAGGTATTCTGTGCGACAGTACCAGACACATTTGTCTAAGATTTTCTTGACTTTATACTCAATGTGGGCTTCAACTATCACTGGTGCTGATGGTGTCAGAATTCAGCCAGGATATGGAGGTGACTGGTTCCAGACCTTGAGTTGTGACACATGGAATACTGGATATATACACATGGTTGTTGGCAAGTTGAGGTGGTAAGACTAGGTAGAGACTTGCTTGGTGATCTCAAAGAGTCCAAGGTACTTGGGCTGGAATTTGGCTGACTGGTATTTGACTTGAGATTGAGCCTTGATGTTGTCAGTTTTGAGTAGAACCATATCACTAAATGTATATGACATCTCACCACATCTTATCTGCATACTTAGCTTGATGTTGCTGAGCCTTTTGCAGGTTCATAGTAGTGATCTTAAGAAGGGAATTCATTTTGTTGATAAGGTTCTGGGCTATGGAGACTTGTGTGTGACTGGATTGCTGGAATGAGACTAGGCTTGCAGGGGTCTCAGGGTTTTGACTGTAGAGTAGCTGAAATGGGGAAAGGCCAGTTGATGATTGGATGGCATTATTGTAGGTGAACTCAGCATAGGTCAGATAGTGGTCCCAATCATCTTGCTCATAAGATACATAGTTTCTGAGTATTTATTCAAGTGTTCTGTTCATTTGCTCAGTCTATCCATCAGTTTGAGGATGGAAGGCAGTGGATATAGCAATTTGGGTTCCAAGGGTCTTGAAGAGTGCTTACCAGAAGTGGCTTGTGAACTTGGGGTCACAGTTGCTGATAATTACTCAGGGAAGTCCATAATGATAGAAGACAGTCTTGAAGAAGATTCTTGCAATTTTTGGGGCAGTAGTATTGGTTGTGGTTGGCTCGGTGATTGTAATCTTAGTGAGACAGTCCACAAACACAACAATAGCATCATAGCCTGTTTTGGTTCATAAGAGTTGTACAATAAAGTCCATTGTGATAACTATAAAAAAAAAAAAAAAAAAAAAAAAAAAAAAAAATGAAGTCCATTGTGACTTGTTTGAACTTCTTGGTTAGAATTGGCAAGGGTTGTAGAAGACCAGCAGGTGCTTAGTTGTTTGACTTGTTTCTTTGACAAAGATCGCAGCTTTGGACATACTCCTTGATTTCCTTAAGCATATTTGACCAGTAGTAGTCTCATTGAATATTTTTGATGATCTTCTCAGTTCCAAGATGACCAGTTAGTAGGGAGTCATAATGTTCAAGAAGGATCTTATACCATAGTTCAGGGTTGGCAGGAATATATACTTTGTCTTGATAGTATATGAGGTTGTTCTTGATGGTGTACTTTTTCTTGAATTCCTTAGTATTCCTTTGTAGAACCAAAGAGTCTTGTTCATATGCCTTCTTGATCTGATTGAGGAATTCAGATGCCATGGTAACTTGTAAAATTGCAGCAAGGTCAGGTCTTCTTGAAAGTGCATCCAGTATAACTAGAGTTTTGGTAGGCTTATAGATGATGTTTGGGGTAAAGGTCTGAAGTAGTTGACTCCACTTAGCTTATTGGTGAGAAAGGGTTGGTTGAGTGTTGATGTACTGAAGGGACCTGTGATTAGTGATCACATCAAACTCAACTCCTTCTAGGTAGTATCACCAAGTCTTGAGGGCATACATGATTGCCAGGAGTTCCTTTTCATGAGTAACCAGCTTTTGTTCTGCTGGGGACAATTTTCTTGACTCAAAGGCAATAGGTCGGTGTCCTTGACCATCATCTTGAGAAATGACTACACTGATGGCAAAGTTAGATGCATCTGTAGTGACTATGAATTTCAAGTTTGGGTCCACGTTTCTAAGAACAGGTGCATGGGTCAAGTAGTTCTTGAGTTCTTGAAAAGCTTGTTGACAGAAAGCATCCCAGATGTAGGAGACATAGAGGTCAGAGTTGGGTTCCTTTTGTAGGAGATTTATCAAAGATTCTGTAATGTCAGAGAAGTTCTTGATAAATCAATGGTAGTATCCAGCCAGACCAAGGAAGGATCTGAGTTCAGTGAGGTTTGCTAGTACAGGCCACTGTTCAATGGCTTGTATTTTCCTTGGGTCTACTTGAATTCCTTGGGTCTACTTGAATTCCTTGGGTCTACTTGAATTCCTTTGGCTGATACAATGTATCCAAGGTATTTGACTTGATCTTTGAAAAATTCACATTTCTTGAGCTTTGCATAGAGCTTGTTCTCATGGAGGATCTTGAGGACTTGTTAATGTACTTGAGGTATTCTTCTTCAGTACTACTGAAGATCAGAATGTCATCAATGTATACAAGTACAAAGATATAGAGCTAATTCTTGAAGATAGTTTGTATGAGATCTTGAGAGGTTGCTGGTGTATTGGTGAGACCAAAGGTCATAACTAGGAATTCATAGAGTCTGAAGGGTGTCATGAAGGCAGTCTTGAGTATATCTTCTGGCTTGATTTGAATTTGGTGATACCCAGAGGTGAGATCAATCTTGGTGAAGTACTTTGCATTTTTGAGAGCATCAAAGATTTGATCTATAAGTGGTATCAGATAACAGTTCTTGACTGTGATCTTGTTGAGTACTCAGTAGTCTATGCATATTTGTAGAGTATCATCCTTTTTCTTGACAAATAGGACTGGGGAGCCAAAGGGTGACTTGCTTGGCTGAATGGCTCCTCGCTCAATGAGTTCATTGAGTTCCTTCTTGACTGCTTCAATTTTGAGTAGAGACATGTGGTACATTTTCTTCTTAGGTATAGCTGCATCAGGTATCAACTTGATTTCATGGTCATGGTCTCTTGAGGGTGGTAGATCAGGTAGTTTGTCTGAGAAGACAACCTTGTACTTATTCAGCAGTAACTTGATGCTTTCACTAATTGATAGCTTCTGTGTTCTTTCTTTGATCAGATCAGTACTACAAAGGCACAGGTAGCTTTCTTGAGGGCCTTCTTGAACTGAATTGCTGAAAGGGTAGCAATTAGGGTTCTCATCTGAGTCTTGTCTGGCTTGATGGCAATGTTGGCTCCATCCTGAATCAAGGTGACTTTATTCTTGGTCCAATCAATCTGAGGGTTGTATCATGTAAACCAGGATTTGCCTAGGATCAGGTCATGGTCTCCTAGTGGTGCTACCTCGAAATCTAAATATTCCCAGTACTTCTGGATCTTGAGAGGGAGTTTAGTGGCAATTGAGTTGATTGATAAGATGGTGCCATCTGCAGTGACAACTCCATCATTCTTGCTGGCTAGTTTGGTAAGAATCTTGAGCTTGTTGATAAGGTTTTTATTGATGAAGTTCCCAACAGCTCTACTGTCTATGAGAACATCTAGCTCTTGTCTCTTGACTAGACCTTTGAAAATGAGCATTGAATTGGCTTGGTTCTTAGCTATGCTTACAACTTTGTCAGTACTGCCAAAGTCTTTCTGATCTTGCTTGGTTGGAGACAGCTTGGTGACTTCTTTGATAACTGGTAGGGTGACTCACTCCAGAATGAGCTGTGCAATTCTGTCACCTTCATTGATAGTATATGGTTGGTTCTTGTGATTGACTAGCAGGACTTGTATTTTGCCTTGGAAGTCAGGGTCAATGACTCCAGTGCCAACATCTAATGAGTGCTTGAAACTGTGGCCAGATCTTAGTGCAATCCTTGCATAATGTTCCTTGGGGATTTCGACTGAAAGGTCAGTTGGAATGAGCCTTCTTTCATGTGCAGGAATAGTGACTTGTTGTACTGCTTGAAGGTCCAAACCAATGGCTCCTTCTGACTATGCTTGAGGGATCTGGGCCTTGGGGTTGACTCACATGAAATTGAGTACAACTTCTTGTTCAACTGATTGACCTTGAGTGTCTTTGGACAGGACTAGAATCCTCTTTGGTTCAGCAGTTTTCTTGAGACATTTGGTTGCAATGTGACCAGGCTGATAGCAAAAGAAGCAGGCTACAGCCTTCTTGAGGCACTCCTTTTCCTCAGGTATAAGCTTGCCTTTCTTGCTCTTATTGATGGTGTCTAGGTCCATGGGGGCAGGTCCAACAGTTCTGACTTTAGGTTCCTCCCTTTTGTGGTTATTGTTGAAGGGTGGTCTCTTCTGTTCAAAGTAGTGATCATAGGTGATGACATCAAATCTATCAGCAATCTTCATTACTGTATCTAGGTTCTTGGGTTCTTCTAGTTTAACATGAACTTGGGTTTGACCTTTCAGGCCTCAGATATACTTATCAACCTTCTCATCTTCAGTGACATGTGGTAATTTTAGCAGGATAGATAGGAATTGTGCATTCTATGCTTGTACAGACTTGAGTTGTTTGACATTTGCCAGATGGTCTTGTGCAGCCTTGATGCTGTTGACTGGTTTGAATTGGCCTTGAATAGTATCAGAGAATTCATTCCAGGTCCTGATCTGGCCAGCAAATCTGGTATTCTGGACATGGTTTCATCACCAGATTGCAGCATTCCCTTGAAGGAGTGTGGCAGCAAATTGGACTAGTGTTATTTCTTTCAAATTGATCAGTTCTCCATATTGCTCCAATTGGAAAAGCCAGGCATCAGTAGACAGTCCTTCTCTTTGACCATCAAAAGTATCAGGCTTCTGAGGCTTGATAGTGACTACTGTCAGATGTATTGATATTAGTAGAGGTGTGGAGGTATGAGCAGGGGCCTTACTTTTCTTTCTTTCTATATGTTCTTGAAGTTGAGCAATCTGAGCTAATGTAGTCTGCAAAAGACTCTCAATGGCTCTGGTTGACTGAGTAGGGTTTGCTGTTCCTCTTCTTCTTGCCAATTGTATAAGGCATTGCCTGAATTATAGGTACTGTATGAAGGGTTTCACTCATTATCCTCTATAGTTTTGTGACTGATATCTTGAGAGGTGTCTTGATAAGGCTAGGTGTAACTTAACTGCTGCTACTAAGTGTAATGGTTCTAGTTTCTAAATGAGGAAGCGACTAGTTCTGGTAGTTCTAAGTAGCTCAAAGAGATACTTAAGGATTCAAGGGTTCCCAAAGAATTTCTGAGAGAAAATATTCTGAGACTTTATTCATGAGAACAAGGGGATATTTATACAAGATCTGAAAGAAGGATCCAGAAGGATCTGAGAAATCAAAGGAAAATACCAAGAGAAAAGTTCTCAGCAAAGATAATAAATGATGACAAATAAAGTTCTACAAGTTTCCAGGACATTCAGTGACTAGCTAAATAAGTACTAGTGGGTGCTTGGTACAAAGAAAGGATTTCTAAGTGTTCATAAAGTACTGGAAGATTGTAGAATATTGAGGAAAGATAAAGAAAGAAATAAACTATGCTAAAATATTACAGTACCCCTCTTATAGACTTTGATATTATTGATGGAGTATAGTACCAGAGGGGGATGAGACAGGAAATATGGTCTAATAGCTAGCAGATGGCAGAAATTGGAGAGGAGTGGGACTGATATAGAGTCTGGGCCTAGAGTGCAGAGATAAGGCAATAGTTGCCACCCAAGTACTAGATGGTTTGATGGCACATGCTATGGAGGAATATTATGCTCAACTTTCACTCAGACCACCTTATGGAGGGGGGGCATTTCGACTGTAAGGAGTGCTATAATGTGGGACAGGAAGGGGGGTTTGTGCAGATACTAGAACATTAGCTGGGGGAGTATGAGGTACTTGGTAAATTCTGATTAGTAGTTGGGAATAGATTGGATACTGTGTATAGAGGGGATGGTGAGTGGGATCAATGGGAGGATCTGAGAGATAGATTGGTAGGGGGGGTGGGAAAGGAGTAACTGACTTTGGGTTGGGTTTTAGTAGTATAGGTGGGACTAGCAGGTCACTGGCTGTTTGTTTTTGAGGAAGAAAAGTATTTAAATTTGGGAGAGTAGTTGGTGAGATAGGAAGGGTTGATGGAGGACATCTTCACAGACTGATGGCTGGGATGAGATCTGCAGGGAGGTCAGTGGTACTATTTGGTAGAGAAAATTTGTGGGCAGAGTGAGGGAAAAGTTGAAGTAGTAGATGGTAGGATGTTTTTTAAGTATTAGAGTATAGAGAGAGGGCTCCCTTGGGGTATTGGGTAGCAGGAGGGGATAATGTAATTTTATAGAATAGATTGGTAATAAATAGCAAAGTCTAAGTAACTATAAAAAAAAAAAAAAAAAAAAAAAAAAAAAAAAAAAAAACATCTACAAAGGTATCTGAGAGTTTGTTAATATTTCTATATAGATATATGCTGACATTTCTCTTTGAGTATAAATGATATTATTATCATCTAATTTGATTGATATGGAGTGCTCAAACTTCTCATATATAGAGAACTACTTATAGTATACTATCATATACTGTATTGCACCAGAATTCATAAGTCAGACTTTTTTACTTTTTTTTTTTTTTTTTTTTTTTTTCCCTTGTCTTCTGCCTTTTTTTTTGTTT
>RBNI01007407.1:0-10346 GCA_003990745.1 Jimgerdemannia flammicorona | reverse complement strand
AAAAAAAAAAAAAAAAAAAAAAAAAAAAAGCATTACATTCACACAATCCCGCCTCGACAGATTTACCTTGCTCGTCGTTCGACATTTCCGAACCCGAAATCAGCGTGAACACTAACAGCCTAGTGGCATCGCTCCGATATGCATCCCGCCGTCCTCCAACGACGCGCTGTCGACGAGAATGGCTTCACCATGCTCAACTACAGTCTCCCGTACGAGTATCAATACAAAGTCCTCCACATCATGAACGTCTACCTCAACGCGGCCTCCATCGTATCGGTTCTCTTAGTACTTTTGATGATTTTGCTCATGAGGTTGTACGACAAAAAGTTGGTGAATCGTGTCAGGTAATTATAGCAGCCCGGTTAAATTACAATATCTCGTTAAAAAAAGAGAGAGCGAAGAATCCTCGTCTGATGCATTTCACTTCCAACCCCAGTCTCCGCCTCAGCCTTGCACTCTCAATCACTGACTTGATCAGTAGCATTGCCTTGGAGATCTACACATTTTCCGAAAGTTCCCATGGTAGCGTGTGCACTTTCGCGCCCTTCTTGATCGTCTGGCTCTCAAATCAGTATCTGTTCTTGTCTGTCGCCATCGCCTTCAACCTGCAGTACCTTTTCCTGTTCAAGAGGTATTTCAACCCGGCGTTCGAGAAGTGGTACTATATACTCTCCGTCGGGCTATCATTATTGTCGGCTGCACTGCCGCTTGCGATGGGCAGATTCGGATGGGATGATGCTCAAGGCTACTGCTAGTACAACGCCTCCTACAGTGTTAGGTCTCAGATGTGGGAATACGTTACCTACCTGATTCCCGACTCTATTTGTATCGTCTACTGCTTGGTCGTTGCGGTTCTTGTCGCAATCAGGCTTAAGCGCGAGGCCAAAGAGATGGAGAAGCAGATGTTCAGTAAGACTGCTCTCCCCAAAGGTGAGAAGTCAGATGTTGATATCAGGCGTCAGAAAACCCGCCTGGCCATCAACCGTGTCGTCCGCCGCATCCTGCTCTATCCCACTATCCCCCTGTTCACCCAGCTGGGCTTCATCGTGTCGGAGGTTAACATGTATACCTCGGGGACGCCTAGCTACGCACTTAATCTGTGGGGTGTGCCTACTGCAGCCATTCCCGGCCTATGCAATCTCATCGCTTTCCTCATGGATCCCGCCTGGTTAAACGCTTTAAATGCTGTCAAACAGTAAGCATTGCATGTTTTTATTTCATATTTCGAATGGCTTAAGAAAAACTTGAAGAATTATCTAATGAGTTTATTTCTTTCAGGGACCTCATCATCAAATATGATAACCACACCAACGTCAAAATCACCGATACCGAACGGGCTGGAAACTCAGGTTCTTTACATCCGGCCTCGCAATCTGGCTTCATGCCCTGGTTTGTGCGCACCTTCATTTCCTCGAAGAAGGACGGCTCCGGCTTCTTCCTGATGAGTTCATTCTCCGCCGAACACAACAAGACGACCGTGACCCAGACCCAGACCCAGACCCAGGCTAACGTCCGCAACAGCATAGTCAAGCCAAAAGATAAACGCATGTCCACCTTCCTCTCTGCCAAAAACCCGAACGCCTCGAAAGAGACCATTGCCGTCCTCCCGCAGATCCATGAGTCCTTCTCAATGAAAGTCTTCGTCGCCACCCAGGTGTCCGACGGCCACCCCGACGTCGAGGAGACTGCGTGGGCCGAGCCCATCGGAGATCGTCAGGTGTCCATCGACCTGGGTACCGATGAACCCACGAGGCCGTCCCAGCTACAGTACGTCGAGAAAGAAAGACAGCAGGCCAAGATGATGATGGGGCTTTAAGGGGTTGGTGCGCACCGGTTCTGGACTCTTTATCTTTCCCCATTCACCTATCCTGGGGTTGTAAGGATCGGTGCGCATTGATTCTGAAAGCCATAAGTTATCCTTCTTTCCCTGCTGAATAAAGCATAGATCTAGAATGACATTATCATACTCATACAGATACAAGCGGTATCCATGTATATTAAAAATCGCCCTTGTAATTGTAATTACTTCGTTGGTTTTCATACACACGTTGCAATATTTCATCCATTTTTTTATTTATTTATTTATTTTTATTTAAGAGTGACCATAAATCGCACTGAATTAGACATTGGGCGTGTATCCTAAGAGGAATCAACGGAGCATCAGTGCTGCCGTATCCTCGTTATCTGCAGACACAGGATGAGAATGCCAGAGTCAGCGTGGTGTTCGAAACAACCTTCGTTCGTGACATCGATACGCGAGAAAATGTCGGAAAAGCCACGAAAGTCAATGACCACGGTACAATTCGCCTTTTCCCTTGGGCTCGGTTGCGAAAGGATATACTGCAAGATGTATCGTTCACTAAGTATCAGAGTCACCTATACGAAGAATTAACGAAACGAAAAGAAGAAAAAGAAAACTGAGCATCGGCCCAGCCCACTCAGTTCTCTCCCTCTCCTCAGGTTCTGTTTAGACGTAGATATAGCATTTAGGCGAGAAGCGTCGACCGGAGCTGGAAAAGGCGTGGAGATAGAGAAAGTGTAAGGTGTGGATGAAGGAGAATCGCGCTGGACAGCGTCGTCGAATTCCGAATATGTATATTTATTTCAGGTATCCAATATCCGGATTGACCAACCATGCGGTTGTCAAGCTGACGAACGATTTTTTTTTTTTTTTTTGGGGCGCCATTGTCGTGGCTTCCTCCGCGATATCCTCGTTTCCTACATCTCCATCCCACACGACTCCAACTCACGATACAAATACATTGAACGTGGGCCATTTGATAGCGGTCGCCCATAATGTTTTCGATCCATTTATCGATCTCTAGCAAATAAAATGGAAATAAAAGTTGCCTTACCATGGTCATATGCCAGCTCCACACCTATGCATTGCAATATCAGAAGCAGTAGACCATTGTAATACTTTAAATTTGGAATGAAACGCTGGAAAGCAAGCTTAGCGGCTATCAAGCTTACTCAACATCCAGAATTATTCCCGCACCGTGCACTACATATTTGATAATTCTGAAGAGACGTGCGATTGATTTGAGCATAACATTTATCCGAAATACTTCGAGCAAAACCATGAATACTCCCACGAGTCGCCGATGCTCACGAACGCATGACCCATTTGAATAGCATATGCGTCGTGAAATCGTCGGCATCATGTAAAGGGCTCCCCCCTGCGTCAAAAACCTGCGACCCTCTGTTGCTACCAATATAGAGCTCAGATAAATGAGGCGTTAAAAAGATAAATTCGTTTATAACATACCTGCTTGCACACAACAACTATTTTCTCCCAGAAGGACCAAACATAGACCTATCTGAGTTCCTTCCTAAATTTGAAACAACAAATATATATACATGCAACTTTGTGTATAGCAAAAGAAATAGAACAAAGGTTGCGGAATGGAGACTGCATTGAGGAATCCCATCATTTTTACCATTCTTTTTGAAGGAGCTTCTTTTTTTAACTTAATAAATAGGGAAAGCGGTCGTTTCACTGTACAACACTTACCATCATAGCCGCTGGAGCCAATAGTTCGCGCCATACTAGTAGTCAATGGAGAAACAGAGTGTAACAAGATTGGAATGTCCTCTGGATCAGGGCGAAAGGTGACGAGGATTTCGTAAATGGAGTGAGGATGCAAACTATATATGCTCCGAATAGTACGGTTCATCCGACTCCGCGGTTCAAGAACTTTTTCATACGTGTGAATTGATCGACAGGTTTACAAAGCGAGAAGGGTTGTCAGATGGTTGAGGTGGTCCCTATTCCACATAAGTCCACGCGAATTGCTGAGTCGACAGCGCCCAGAAAGGAAAGAGAGGCGATACGCGATGCATGGGGATTATTTTCACAGCAGCCTCTGTTTCTCACCGTCCGAGACCATCGAACCATGACCGATGACACTGAGACTTCCGAGTTTTGCGACGATTGCATCTCGGGCCCGGCACAGTGTCTGTCCTCGGCGGTCTCAACACCTACGTTGCTGTCCCGGCCGACGACAGCGAGCCCACAGCTGCCGTGCTCCTGATCACCGACGTCTTTGGTTGGAGCTCGTCAACACCCGCCTCATCGCCGACGAATTCGCACGGCACGGCTTCCTGTGCGTCATTCCGGACCTCTTCCAGTCTCCGCCGACATGTTCCTCTGGCCCCTCGGGCATCATTGCCAAGCTTGCCAAACCCTTCACCGCCAGCTATCAGATTGGCACCTTGCTTCTGAAGCACGGCCCGGCGTCTGTCAACCCGCTCATCGACGCTGTTCTTCTTGACCTTCGCTTCGTCTACCCAAGTATCGAGAGGGTCGGCGCGCAAGGTTACTCCTGGGGCGGCAAGTACTGGGCTCGCAGCCCTCAAGGTTGGCGCCATCTCCGTCGCCCATCCGTTGGGCCTGTCCGCTTCGGAGATTGAAGCCATTTGTTGTGTCATCTCACTGGTGCTGTGCCGAGTCCGATGCCATGTTCAACGACGAGGCGCGAGAGCATGCCTGTTCGCCAAATTTGTGTTCTTTGAGGGGACGTCGCATGGTTCGGGGTAAGGTGCGACGAGACGGACGAGAAGGCGCAAAAGGCATCGACAGAGGTGTTGCAAGAGACCATTAGTTTCTTTACCGAACAGCTGTTGTACTGAGGAGTGTTGGGGAGGGAAAAAGTGGGAGTTTAAAGTACGGGGTGTGGCAATTTCTGCAATGGAGCCTAGCTTTTTTTTTTTTTTTTTTTTTTTTTTTTTGCACCAATCACTTCCGCTTTTCGCTGGCAAGTTTTCGTTTTGCCTCGGGCTATCATATGCCGCGAGACACTTATCAAAGCATCGACTACAAATTAGCTAAAACTGTGTCATATACAGTTTGCTTACGCAATGCTCTGTGATGATAGTATGTACCCTATTTATCAATAAGCCTGTTCCAATGGCAAACACAAGATATTTGCTGTTGACTTTCAGCAGCTCTTGACCTCGAGACTACCGAAAACCCCAATTTGTGCGAGAACTGCATCTAAAGTCTGGCACCCCGACCGGCACGACCACCAAGCTGGCCCCTCACGCACGGGCCATTGGACATCATCAAGGCTGGCAAGGTATTCTTATTCCACAACCCTGGCTCTTCTCGAGGCCGCCCTCAAAGATTTGCGTGACAAGTACTCGTCGGTCAGGAAGGTAGGAGCGCAGGGCTGCTGCTGGGGAGGGAAGTACGTCGTCATCCTGGCAGCTACGGACTGGACAAAATTAGCGCCGTATCAATGCAGGCGACTGCAACGGAGGTGGAGACCGTCTCTGTGGTACTGGACCGAGCGCGTCGCCTTCGCAGTTCGAGGAGATCGCTGCCAAGAAGGTGGGCGTGCCGGTGACGTTCAAGCGTTTCGAGAAAGTGTTCTCTTACAAAAGTACTAAGAATTTAAAATTAATTATAAAATTTTTATATCTTATATAAAAATTATAAATATTGTCACATAGTGGTTGCTGAGTCCTTCAAATATGCCAGATTCTCTTCAAGGTGTATCTCTTAGACTAACTCAAGTTTGTTATAAGCAAGTTCTTATTGGAGTGCCTTCCCAAGGTCTTATAGTCCTCAAACTTCTTATCTTTAAACTGTCTTGTTATCTCTTAGATTGCTTGCAAGGAAGTGTGTGTATTGCACTAAGAGGAACTGACTTTATTTCAGAGGAAATAAGAGGGATATTTATACAAAATATAATTCAATGGTTGCTAAGATATAAAGCTAAATATAAATTCCAATAACTAAAATAAAATGCCAGGACAGGAAAACTGCTAAGTTCCAGAGTTGACACTGATAGTTGTACAGGTTCAGAATGCTGGTATAATTTGGTATTACATCAAAATACCAGTGCTGGCATTATTCAGTATTATATCAAAATACTGGTACTGGCATTATTCAGTGTAACAAAGAACTTAGAGCAGAAAGTTCAGGATCATGGAGGCTTTATCCTTGTCATCAGAGGTCAGGATATCTTCAAAGGAGATAAGGTCCACAAACGTTTCATCAAGGTTGCATAGGTCATACATTTCGTATACTTCAGGTGCTTTGTCATATGTCTTGCATATATTGCATGGGATGACATTATCACCAATGATGTCATCATGTTCAGTGGTGGGGAAATCAGGAACAAAGAGATCTGGAGCTCAGGTTCTCTTCCATAAAATAGGAAACAAATATGGGGTCTTGAGGAGGTCTAATCTGGATGCTTGGGCCTTGGAATACTGAGATCAATCCTTGCAGGAATTGGTCTGAGTTGTCCTGGAGGATAGGATGCCAGAAGTCTTCTACTTCATCACTATTGAGGGTGATAGTAGACTGGGCTTCTGTAGCCACTCTGGCTTCTAGTACATTGATACAGTAGAATGACAGGTCTCTGAAATCTGAGACTTTAACATACTCTAAATTGGGGATCAACCATGGTGCATGCCTGAAGATCTGATGGATCTTCTTAGCTGTCTTTACCTTGCATATATCTATAGGAGTAGTATCTTGTAGCTCTTGAGAGCTGGCCTATGAAAACTTCTGACAGAGGAGATTTTCTATTTCATACTCCTGCCACATTTGGAGGCATTTGGTAGTAATAGTGATCCTTGTTTCCATTTCATGACAGTAGAGAATATAATGATAGGGATCTGCAGTACCCAGATTAACACTAGGAGTCCTTCTTGAGCAGGTCCTCATATGTAAGAGAGTTGCTTTTTAGGGTAACCATTATATAGTTCTGAAAGGGTTTTCTAGAAGTTCTGGATATTCTGGAAGACTATTTTCTTATAGTCAAGATTAATTTCATATGGAGTATATCCTCTATGCTTATTGATTTTAAGATTAGGTTGACATCTCAACCAAAGTCCTTTTTCGGACTAGTTCTGGATGTTCAGGATTTTCCATATTTCAGGAAGTTCAAGAAACTAAGACCAGCTTAGTTGAATTGACGTATTGCTGCAGACAATACCCAATTAGGAAATTTCATGATGGGGTTAGGAGTGGGACCTAATGGGGAGTAGATTTACTTAAGAGTGGTTTGTGGGTTATTATATAGGTTTATTCACTATTCATGATATTGCTATACTAGGAGTAGTTGTGTGAAGGGATATTGTGGAGAAGTGCTCAGGAGTTGTATTCAGATTGTTCAGGTCTGAGATTCTGAGGTCTGGAGGAGGGGATATTTATACTAGTGAGGGGCTATCTGGACTATACTGAATATAGATATAGCACTAAGTGCTTTGCTGAGTCAGAATGCAGTCACATTGTACAAGGCTAATCTAACTATACTATAACTGTTAAGCTATTTATAGGTTTAGATGCTATCTGGATAGTTTTCAATGACATCACTATCAATTGCATCATCTCTGATGAAGTTGTCATTTAGGAAGAGTGGTTCGCGGATTACTTCTCCTTGTTGGCTGAGATAATAATATATTGAAACTTCATCTCCATCCCACAGGATAGCATTGTCTGTCTCATATGCTGGATAAGGTGTTGGTGGGCAAAGGAGGGATGCATTGTCTTCACTTTCATCAGATTTGCTGTCTGCATATCTTCTATAAGTTATAGAACTATAAGTTATGGGATTGTAGTAAGCTAGTGGCTGTGGTTCATGTCGCTCATACTCAGGTAGTAGAGTTGTTGGTTTGATTTCAAGGGTTGTCTGAAGGTACAGGTTGTGTTCTCCAGTCTCTTCATTGTAGTTGAAGTAATTGGGGGTGAATGTGGGTTGGTATTCATGCCAGTAGTCATTGTCCCAATAGGTCTCATAGGTAGTTATGAACTGTTGCAAGTTCATTGGCAAGGTTGGCAGTATGATCAGAGTTGGCAGAGATCCTTGGCTGGAGGTCATGTCAGCATCAGAGGGATTGTTGTCTTCTACTTCATCTTTATCGAAGTGGATTATATCATAGATATCCTTTATAGCATAACCGACTTGGGGCATTTGCAAGATGTGGTCATCGGGGTACAAAAAGGTTCTGTCTGTGGTCTGGATATACTCGAGGTACTTGTGGTTGAGTTCTTGGATCATGTCATTGATTTGGCCATAAGATAGAGTAGTAACCATTTCACTGATAGTAACTCAGAGGCAGGAATAAAGGTGCTATACTTATAGAAGAGTTCTTGATATTTGTGGGCGATGAGCTTCTGGTGTTGAGACATCTGGGTGATGTCTGTATTGTGGTAGTATTTGACCATATCTTCCAGAAGACAGCCGATCTGGTAGTAGCTTGAGATTTGTCCAATTCGATGGGCCTCATTGAGTATGTTCAGGGCATTCCATCTGGCTTCCATGAAGTAGAGGGGTGCTAGGCTATGGATATTCATGAGGGGCAGAGGGGGTGTGGCTTGGTTGGCAATGGCATTCCAAATGTCAGCACAGATACAGTTGTAGATCTTGGTGGTCATGTTTGTGTGTTTGGAAGTTGTGGTTGTTGTTTATTTTGGTTCTCTGTTTTGATGCATCTCGGTGCTCAGTATATATGCATTTGGTCCTGATTAGTAAGATTCCATTTGTGTGAATCTTATATTCTGTGACTTCATGTTGACTCAGCTTTGTATACTATAACTTCAGTTTGACTCAGCTTCATGATCAGGCAGGTGATTTCCAGATTTGTTCAGAGGTCGTGTGTGATTTCGGTGGCTTGTTCAGAGGGTGATATATGATTTCAGTGGCTTGGAGGTTGTGTGCTTACATCATGGCTCTCTGATGTCTTGGAACATTCTTTCTTCAACTGAGGTGCCTTGGTGGTTCCTTGACCTTGAGGTTTGGCAGACAGTAGGCATTTTATTTATAGTAAGTCTTTGAGCTATTTTGGGATTAGTGGATCTTGTTGGTTGCTGTTACTGCAGTTCCTTGATCCTTCTTTTATATTCCTCAGAATGCTTGTCCTATAGTCACAATAACTCACAGTTGGTCATCATTGCTCATCTTATATATCATATGATCTTCTTGTGCTCCAATCTGGTGGCTTGCAAGGAAAGACTGTCTCCTGTACTGATGTCATTATTCTGGGGTCACTATTACATCTTCCTTCTGAATAAGAATCTTCTTAAATATTCTTGTTCATTGGTTCAGTCCTGAAAAATTTGCTGATCTCATAACCTCTGGTAAGAGATCGAAAAGTGGTGTTTATGAGCTGGCATCTTCCCTTTATATTTTGGCATGATGGTGAAGGGTCGCTCCCTTCATATAGAGCAAGGGCCTGATTCTGATCTTGACTAATCAGTTGACAGTTTGAACTTCTCTGACTTCGAAAGTCTCATGGATGAGTAGTTGTCAGTACTGTATCCCTTAGAGAATGGTCCAGACAGATAGTCTGCTGGTCACAGGACATACTGTTATGATTTGTGGACTAGAACCTCGTAGGTGATCATCATGTTTTGCTTCTCTTGTATAGGTTTGTGGTACTTCTTGAGTCTGTTCCTATATACCATAGTAGGCAGTATGGTCTCTGAGATTTTTCTAAGCCAGAAGATAGTTCTCTTGATATCTTGCATATAGAAGGGTTCTTCTCATTTGGGCTTCAGTTTTCATGACCATGAGGCTTCTACCATATTTCGATATAGTAGAATCTTTTCTCTGATTCAGATAGATTCTAGGTCCTTGTGATTCTTTTCCACATTCTTCCTTGTCAGTACTTATGACTTAATAATATAATCTTCAGCCTTTTTCCTGATTTGGTGTAGTCTCCAGATTTCTGCATCAACCCATCTCCAAGTTAGATCAAGATTTGTGGCTGAGGTTCCATTAGAATCTTCTTCTCCAAAGAGCAGCTCTCTTGGGGTAAAGTGTGTGCTCTATGACTATATGTCTCGTAGGACAGAGAGGGCAGTTGGGAGATAGTTATCCCAATTCTCATATGTCTCTGAGATCTTTGCTAGGATGTTCTTGAGGGTCTTGTTGGTTCTCTCTGTCTGTCTATTTCCTTGAGGGTGGTGCATGGTAGTCTTGATGTACTGGATCTTATATTTCTGATATATTATTTGTAAAATCTATTGACAAATTCTGTACTGTAGTCTGTTGTGATTTGCTTCAGTGTCTTGTAGCGGCAGATGATTTCTTGGTGCAGGAAGTCAGCTATAGAGAGGGCATTGGCCTCTTGTAATGCTCCTGCCTCTATCTATTTGGTAAAGAGGTCTACAATAACTATAATATAGCAGTTTTCTGATAGTATTACTGGTAGTGGTCCAATGATATCCATTGCAATGTAGTAGAAGGGGATAGGCTCAATTCTTGATGACCCAGGTGCCTGATCTTACTGATCTTGTTTCTGTTTTTTGTTTTTGGTACTTGTCACACCCTTTGATAAATTGGTATAGGTCTTCTTCCATCTTGGGCCACCATATGGTTTTTTTTTTT
>RBNI01007406.1:0-10346 GCA_003990745.1 Jimgerdemannia flammicorona | reverse complement strand
TTTTTTTTAATAGACTCATGTCCCGCAGATTTTTATTAGAAGAGAACCTAGACTATATAGGTCAAAACCCTCCCCCACCACCCACCAAGCACTGTCCCCCCATTAACCTAGGCTAGCTATTGTCCAGCAGCTCAACCATACTAGGTACCATAGGGCTGATATTGGCCCACACCTCATTCTGCACACCATGCTCTCCCTACCATCAGGGGAAATCCAACCATACATCAACAACCAAAAGCACACACCTGAGAACCCAATGTATGTATAAGGCCAAGCCCGAGCCAAATAGAATAGCCCCTACCACCCCAAAGAGAATGACAGGCAAAGAAAAACCCTCCTCAAAGCACAACACAGTGGGTAGGGCCTGGTTCTCCTAGTCGAGGTGAGTAAAGAACTTACACATAAGGCAGGAGGAGACCTCCAATACCCCACTACTCAAGCCAGCAGGCCTCAATCACATTGCTGTATCAGCTCCCAGTTCCAGTTGAGTGCAGCCAAGTCACCTGAAATAGGTAGCCTTGGGCCCCCTGACCCCCCCTAATGACTGAGGCCTAACCTGCCTGACTGCCAAAAGAAGCTGAGAGTGACACCTACTACCTAACTACACCACACCAATCAAAAGGCCCCACCGAAGCAGTACCTGCCCCAGCCCCAATAGCCACCCCCAGCCTGGCACCCTACTGGTCCACTATTATCACCCTTTCTCCTATCTGTGATAGCCATCTCCCCTCCCATCCTGACAACACCCAAAAAGCAGTCACCTATACCAGAACCACACTTGCCAGGAAGCTCGCCAAAGCCAGAGGGCCCTACTATAGATACTGAGGATCTGCAGGTAACCTACACTGAGCACTTGATGCCCAAGGTTGGCTGACTCTCTACATAGCCCAAGACACACCAAGACAGCACCTTGTTGGTGACAGCAAAAGGAAGAAGGCACTGCACCAAAATGGATGCACTCCAGATACAGTCGAAGGACCAGAAACTGCAAAAAAGTGGAGAAGACACTGATCAGACACTGATAAAAGGGCAACTCATCACCATTGCCTTCCTCCCACTATGCCCATGCAGGCACAGCAAATCAACCTGAGGTAGAGGGGGCAATAATAGGGGGAAGGGGACTTGGAAGATTGTCTACCAAACCCTGTGACCAGTAAGGTAGTAAAGAAAGGAGCTGACTACCTTCTTCTTTGTCTCTACCTCCATACTCACCAGCAGCCCCCTCTGCCTTCTACACCCCTGTGCCCACTTCCACTGCTTCCTGTCAGTATGGACATACTTCCCATCCACAACCTCCAGATGTGTCAATGCCTTGTACATCTTCCAGGCCCTTGCCCTCCTCTCTACAGCTCTACTCAACTCCTCCAGCACCTCCAATAAGTCCTCCTCCTCCTCTTTACTCCCCTTCACCCTCAATACCTTACAGATAAATACCCCCCACATCAGTACAGAAGGCCAGTCACTTGTCTTCCCTGTGACCTCCTTGCCTGCCAGCTGAATCCTGACATTAATGTCACCTGTTCTGATCATTGTCCCCTCCCACACCTGAAAGCTGATGTCTACCACATCACCATACTCAACCATCACCTCCTCCACCCTCCTTCTAGTCTCCTCCTTAGTCACCGTGGGCACCCCCCTCACCAGAAGCTGCACCATCCTGGGTTCTATTGCAAGCACCGCACTATGGGGACCACTACTTCCCCAACTATGACTCCAGTCTTCCGTACCATATCTAGTGGGCCTGCCTTCTTAAAGTCCAGCTTGACCCCCTCCAGACCCTTCAAGAACTTCACTAAGGCCACTCCAGCTACCTGCTTTGAAATAAGCCCCAGAATCATCCTTGCCATCACTGCCAAGCCTCAGAAGCACAAGATTGCCACAAACTCTAAAATTGACTTCTTGAGCAACAGGGCCACTGCTAGTCCCATTACACCATCTGCCAGGTCCCCCTTCCTCATTGGGAACCCCTGTCCCCCCTGACCATCAGCCATCACATCTCTTTTTTTTTCCTCCTGATTCACTATCATACCACCATCAGCAGTCCTGCCACTACCCCCAGCAGCTACTCCACCTCCACCACTTCCCACCACTGAAGGTCCAGCTCCCCCAGTACTCCCAACCTTTTTCTTCCCCTTCCCTTCTGTCTGTCTACTGCAATCTCCAACTGGCCAACCTCCTGACCTCAGTATGTCCACAAAGCTCCTCCCCTGCTGCCCTCCAGCCCCCCCACCAGTGCCACTTCCACTACCCAAGCTGTCCTGACCAAAAGACCCCATCCCCAGTCTATACCCTCTCCTGACATGCTGCTAGTTGAAGGCCCCAGGTCCACCTGACCTAGTATGTACATTAGCTTGCTTGCTGGTCAACATTGCCTTAATATCTTTCTCCAATAAATGCCTTGGAAGTGTGTTATAAAAGTGTGTGTAATGTGAATTGTAGCAGAGAAAGATGTGGGGAGGAAGCCACCTCTGCACCTCAGCACTGAGGAGACCCATATGCAAGAAATGGCTGCCAGGCTATGGTGGCAGGGGCTTGAGGAGGGAGAGCAGTCTACCAGATACTTGTCAAGGCTCCTTAAAGCTAAGAGGGTGCGACATTGGTGAGAGGGGGTTATTGATGTAGAGGGGAATATGGTGCATAGCATGCAACAGATCTTAGGGGTTTTGAAGGAGAGATGGCAGGGTCTGTAGAGTGAGCAGGAAGGGGGTGCTGATGAGGAGGCTATTGGAGATATACTAGAGGAGTGTTCCTTTCTTCACTTCCTTACTGATCACAAGGTTTGGTGGGCAACCTTTTGAGTCTCCTTTCCCCTATTATTACCCCCTCTACCTTGGGTTGGTTTGCTGTACCTACATGGGCATAGTGGGAGGAGGGCAATAGTGAGAAGGAACTTCTTTTGCTCAAACCATTCAGAGAGAGCTAAGCCACATGGACATCTTTTCATAAAAAGCAACACATTCTCAAGTTTTCACTTCATTTATACTGGTGTACAAGATGTGGCAGGAGTCTGGCAATATTTCACTATAAGTTTCATTAAAATCCATCAAGTTTTCATAATATGGTAACCTAAGACTTGTCAAGCTCAGAGCACCTAGAGAGGAGGAGGCCTGGCCTGGGCCTCCCCAAGAGTTTTGCAGCAGCTGCTAGTCAAGGTAGAGCTAGAGGTCAAGGACCAGTGGCAGGAGAAGATGGTTGGCACATAGTGGTGGGGAGTAAGCAGGCAGCCTCTAGGCCTGCAGTTGGAGGGCAGCAGGGGTATAGTGTTGACAGGGGTGGATGTCAGGTGACTGGTCAGCTGACTGGCCAGGGACCCAGCAGGGGTCAGGGGTCCAGGAGTGTGATGACTGGGACTGGCTTTCCTGGGGCTGGGCCAGTGGCTGGGGGTGGGACTGTGTGTGGCGCAGTAGCTCCTGGCAAGATAGTAGCTGGTATATCTGATAGCAAGAACAAAGCAACTCTGGTGGCAGGAACTGGAGAGCTGGTGGTATGACCATTCTTCTATAAGTTGGTATCAACATGGGCAATCTCCACCAATTTCTTGAGTCTTGGTCTGTCGGCTAAGGAAGTTCTATAGCTGGTAGGTGAGGAGGTTGCTGGGGTGGAGTCACTGAGGTTTATCCCCTTGGCTAAGGCAGTGGAGGTTGGTTTTGTTGAGGAGGAGGCTATGGTGAAGGCCTTGGAGAAGGGGTTGATGGTCAAGAATGTTAAGGTGGGAATGGCAAAGTGCCTGAGATGGGACCCACATGTAGTAAGGTTGGTGGTGGAAGGGCTGCTGATGCTGAGCAGGCAGGAGACTAAGTTGGTAATTGCCAAGGCTCTGGAAGGCTTTGGTGAGATAGTGGATTTCAGATTTATGTTTTGGGAGAGCACAAAGTTGAGGAATAGCAATTGTGAGGCAATGGTGTGGCTGGAGGAGAAGGAGGTAACAGGCCTGGGATGAGACTGGCCAGAGGTCATTTATGTTGGAGAGCAGAATGGTCAGGTCTGGAGGATGAAAGGCTCTAAGCAAGAAGAGGAGGAGCTACTGATAGCCCTTGAGGAGTGTGATGAGGTGGACTTCTTTTGCTCAAACCATTCAGAGTGAGCTAAGCCACATAGACAACCTTTTGCAAAAAGCAACACGTTTTCAAGTTTTCACTTCGTTCATACTGGTGTGCAAGGTGCAGCAGAAGTCTGGCAATAATTCACAGCAAGTTTCATCCAAAATCGTCAAGTTTCAGTGGTATAGCAACCTAAGGCTCATCAAGCTCGGAGTGTCTAGAGAGGAGGAGGCCTGGCCTGGGCCTCCCCAAGAGTTTTGTGGCAGTAGCTGGTCAAGGAGGGGCTGGAGGGCAAACAGGAGGATGTGGATCAGTGGCAGGATTGTGTGGATAGCACAAGGTGGTGGGGAGTAAGTGGGCAGCCGCTAGGCCTGCAGTTGGGGGGCAGCAAGGACATAGTGTTGACAGGGGTGGATGTCAGGTGACTGTCAGCTGACTGGCCAGGGACCCAGCAGGGGTCAGAGGTCTGGGGGTGTGACAGCCAGGACTGGCTTTCCTGGAGCTGGGCCAGTGGCTGGAGGTGAGACTGCTGGTGGCACAGTAGCTCCTAGCGAGATGGTGGCTGGTATATCTAGTAGTAAGAACAAGGCAACTCTGGCAGTAGGAACTGGAGAGCTGGTGGTATGACCATTCTTCCATAAGTCAGTATCGTCATGGGCAGTCTCTGCCAACTTCTTGGGCCTTGGTCTGTCAGCTAAGGAAGTTCTACAGCTAGTGGGTGAGGAGGTTGCAGGGGCTGAGTCACTGAGGTTTATCCCCTTGGCAGAGGCGGTGGAGGTCAGATTTGTTGAGGAGGAGGCCATGGTGAAGGCCTTGGAGAAGGGGTTGATGGTCAAGAATGTTAAGGTAGAGATGACAAGGTGCCTGAGATGGGACCCACATGCAGTGAGATTGGTGGTGGAAGGACTGCCGATGCTGAGCAGGCAGGAGACTAAGATGGTGATCGCCAAGGCTCTGGAAGGTTTTGGCAAGATGGTGGATTTCGGATTTATGTTCTGGGAGGGCACTAAGTTGAGGAATAGTAATTGTGAGGCAATGGTGCAACTGGAGGGAAAGGAGGCAACTGGCCTGAGGCAAGACTGGCCAGAGATCATTCGTATTGGAGAGCAGGATTGCTGGGTCTGGAGGAGGAAAGGTTCCGAGCAAGAAGAGGAGGAGCTGCTGATAGCTCTCGAGGAGCATGATGAGGCAAAGGCTTTGCGGAAAAGAAAATAGAAGGAATTGAGACAGATGGCAAGAGGAAGTGTTGGCATAAGGCAAACTGGGAGTGGCTGTAGGCAGTGCTGCGAGCATCTGAGGAGATGGAGGTTGAAAGGGTAGCATCTGACAGGAATCGAATGGAAGGGGTGGAGGTGGCAGAGGTGTCCTTCTTGCAGTTGGGGGGAGTAGAGGAATCTGCGCATGCACCTGTGACAGGGAAGTGGGTGGGTGGTGAGGAAGAGTGAGGAGAAGGATTTGAAGAAAATGTAGAGGTGATTCCTGAAACTCCAATAGAAGACATGGTGATGGCTAGATCAGCGAATGTGTACTGGGAATGTCCAGAAGCAGAGAAGGTAGTGAGGTTGGATAAGGTCTCTGAAGAGGATGAGCTGGTGGATGTTACTTCAGATGTTTCGGTGGACAGAGAACTGCTTCAGGAGCTTTGCCAGACTCCCAGGCCTGCAACTCAGGGGCCGATGGTAATGGTGGCAGATGGCTGGTTCCAGGCAGTTCTGGAGGAGCTGGCAGAGGATGACATTAAGGAAGTGGATGTGTTTCAGGGTTCTCCAGAGGTGTGGGAAGGATTTCTCAAGGTGGCACTGCAGGGACCAAAGCTTGTAACTACAATAGTGGCAGCTCTTCTGGAGGATGAAGGATATGAGGTAGATGATGACTGAATGGCAGATATCCGTAAGGTGGCATCCGAGTGAGTGGACTTCTTCTGCAGCAGTGTCAATGGTGAAAGAATTTGGCGAGCAGTCTGTGAGGAGCATTGAGACATCATTAAGGGCTGAGCTGAGAAGGTGGCGGCAGTGGCAGCTGATATCTAAACTCTAAATTTTCCATGATGAAGTACGACCTATGAATTCTGTCTATCAATGTCAATGGCTTGCAAGATGGTGTGAAGTGGCAGCATCTCTTTCGATGGTTGAAGGTCTGGAGGTATGATGTGGTATTTCTTCAAGATATTCGACTATGGGGAGGAGGACTATGAGTTGTGAAGTCAGGAATGGTTTGGGAATGTGGGTTGGAGTGAGCAAGTTGGTATTCTGGTTGGAGTTGGGAAGGGGGAGTTAGTTGATATTAAGTGTTTTGGTGATCATTTGGTGTGGAGAAGGCTGAAGGGAAGGAAAGGAGATGGACTCTTGGTGGGCTCTATATATCTGCCAGCAGTTGGCAGAGAGTGAAAGCAATGGGTGGAGGAGTGGCTGGCTTGGGAGGATTGGGTGACTCTAGGGTTAGACATTTTGGAAGGTGACTTTAACATGGTTAGGGACTGTACACTAGATCAGTCTGATGGTAGGGCTGGGGTAGCAGTCTCTCCAGGGCTGTCTCAGTGACTTCAGGTAGAGAAGGGCATGGGATTGGTGGATGGTATATAATTGAGGGCAGGAGACATATCAGGCCCCTTTACCAGGTGGCATTCCATAGACAATGGGATAGTTGGTATGCAGATTGACTGGGTGCTGGTAGCTGAACATTGGGGTAATGTTTTCGATGTAGTCAGGGTATGGTAGTGCCCATGGTCAGACCATTGGGGAGTGGAGGTGAGTGGGAGATTCCAGGCTATTAATGGGGGAGGTGGGTACTGGCGTCTCAACATAGCTCTGCTCTGGCGTCCAGCAGAATTAGAGCAATTTGTATACGTAGCGTGATAAGAAGTAGAGCGATGGGTAGCTGGTGGTCTATCTATTGCAGATTGGTGGGGCAGATTAAGCACCTTGCTGGTGCATATTGGAGAGACACTGGAGAAGTGGCAGGAAAGGAGCAAAAGGACAAGGAAAGGAGAGTTGAAAGAGGTCTGAGGTGGTGGCTGAAGCTGTTGGAGGATGGTTCACTAGCAGAAGAGAGGAAGGATCAACTCACTAGAGAAGTGGTCAACTTACAGGTAACTTTGAGGGAGGCCGAGGATAGAGTTGTGGATGGGCTCCTGGTATGCCTAAGGGCTAGATGACTGGATGAGGGTGAAAGACTGACTAAGTACTTATCTGGTGTCTTGAAGGCAAGGAATGTTCGACACAGCTGGTCTTCAGTTTTGCGAGAAGATGGTGTTGAGGTCACCAGTGTAGTGAATATGTTGGAGGAGATCTCAGGACAATGGTGGACCCTTTGGAGTGATGATGACATGGGAGGGGGTGTAAGAATAGGGGATGTTGTGGAGGCACCTCTAGTACATGACTGGCCAGTGGTGTCACTACCAGAGATTGGAGCATCAGTATTCAGCAGAGTATCTTTGGAGGAGGTGTTGGAGGTTTTGCAGAAGGCACCAAGTAGTTCTTTGCCAGGGGAGGATGGTCTCTCTTGGGAATTTTGGAAGGAGTTTCAGGTGGAATTTGGAGCTTGGCTTGTTGAAATGGTTAATTTTATACTGGAAGAAGGACAGTAGATTGGGAATAGAAGTTTGGGTCTGGTATCTTTGCTGTACAAGGAGAAAGGTGACAGGAGGAAGTGGCATAATTGGTGGCTGATCATGCTGCTAAATATTGACAGGAAGCTAGCCTCCAAAATCTTAGCAGGAATATTGCAGCAGTGGGTTGGAAGACTGGTAGGGGAAGAGCAGAGGGGCTTTATGAAGGGTCGGCAGATTAGAGACAGTACTGCCTGGATGCAAAATGTTTTGGAAGGCTGTAGGAGCAGGCAGATCAATGGGAGGATGGTCTTTTTGGATCAAGAAAAGGCCTATGATAGGGTGTGGTAGTGTTACCTAGAAGCAGTACTCCAGAAAGTAGGATTTAAGCTGGGAGAGGTTGGATGGTTGATGGGGCTGGTGCAAGGTTGTCAAGAGGCAGTACTGATAAATGGCTGGAGCAGTCCAGAGTTTACCTTGGAAAGAGGAGTTCTGCAAGGAGACCCTCTTTCTCCGCTTCTTTATATCATCTCGTTAGAACCAGTGCTGGCCTGGCTGAGAGGATGGCTGAATAGACTGCATTTGGGTGAGGTAGTTTGGAAGCTGGGGGCCTTTGCAGATGACATGGTGGTGGGGCTCGGCAGCATGGAGGATGTGGACATTTCAAGAGAAGGAATAGAACAGTATGAGGGGTTGGCAGGTGCAAAGTTGAACTGGGGGAAGTGTGAAACCTTAGAGCTTGGTGCAGACTTAGGGGTAGTTGGGCTTGGACAAGTGGTGCCTAAGGGAGAGGCAGTATAGTACTTAGGGATATGGTTTTCAGTGTTCGGGACTGTTCTGCCGAAGGAGTGGTGGAATTCCATGGTACAAAAATGGGAAGGTGTGCTGACAGGCTGGGCTGGTCAAAACTTCTCTCTAGCAGAAAGAGTGGTGGTCCTGAATGTGTACTGGCTGCCAAAGCTATGGTACCTGGTGTAATAACTCTCACTTCTACCCCTCTCTTATCCTTAGGATAATTAGGGAAGTGGACTATTACTTAGGGACTTAGTATACAATGTGTACCAAGAAGCCTTCAGTTTGAGGAAGCGCTTGCTTAAAGTAGTTGTAGTGGCAGTGCCTTCTGTTTCAAAGAACTTTCTCTTGTGCCCTATTTCGAGAGTTTTGTTCTTTGCTGTACACAGACTGAATTTGTCTTGGAATTCAGGTTCAATGGGTTTACTTAAGTCTTTGGGGATTTATATACTGGTCTCAGTTCTGGCAGAAGTTAGCTAGGCTTCTGGAGTTTAGTCAGAAACACTAGAGTCACTTAGATGTCATTACTAAGACTCAGGGGAATGTGTGTGTGGAGGGGGGACTTGATTCTTGTAGGCAAGAACTGAACTAAAACTACTTTATTTCAGATGGAAACTGCGGGGTATTTATACAAGTTGGTCTGTGATTTCTGACTAAGTATGAGTAACTAATTTGGTAACTATAATGAGGTTTGTGATCGCGACCTTTATCAGGTGGTTTTTGGTAAAGAATATCTTTGTGATTAGGACCTCAATTACTAGACAATGATCAGCAGCTGTGGTAACTGTTGCTGTGGCGCTGGTTGTCAGGGATAAGCTGGATATCGTTTTCCATATTGTTTCACATCATTCGTTATTCATATGCTATACTCCATCGTATGATGACGTCATCGCCGGGTCATGTGATTGTTCATCTTGTCCATTCTATTACATCCTTCCCCCCTTAGAAATCAATGTCCTCGTTGATTGAGAAATTGAGAACCAGGGGAGAGAAAGGTGGGAAATTCTCCTCAGAGTTGTTACCATCTTCTTCAGAGGCAGGGGGGGTGGTTACTGGTGGCTCACTGTTCAGGATGGAGAAGTCAATGAGGTCTGCAAATGGTTCTTGCATTGGGATAGATGCTGGTGTAGGGGTTCTCCATCTGATGTAGTTGGGGCCATCTAAGTAGAGCACTTGATCTTCATGCCTGGGAATATCCATTCGAATAGGTGGTCCTTCAAAGAGGTCAGAGAGGCCTTGGAGCCATTGGTCAAGGTTATCATTCAGGAGGGGGCTCCAGTGAGGCTCGATGTCAGTAGACTTAAGGGCAATCCAGGAGTTGGCTTCTTGGGCGACCTTGACTTCTAGGGCATCGACCTCAGGGAAAGAGAGGTTCTGGAAGTTCTTCAGTTATATGTAGTTGAGATTGGGGATCATGAAGGGTGTATGGTGCATGATTTGATAGACCTTTTTGGCAAGTCTTTGCTCATGCCTGTCTAGGTGAGTCCAGTTAGAGACCTGGTCCATGGGTAGGCCATTTGTATGTTGGAGAAGCTGGTGACCGATTTCATATTCATGCCAGATTTCTAGGCAGCTAGTAGCAAGGTAGGCCCTTTCAATAAGTTCACGGTGGTCAAGGATATATTTTTTTTTTTTTTTTTTTTTATAGTCACTTGGACTGCCCTTTATTACCGAAGTCTATAGTACTAATAATACAATATCCCACTCCCCTTCAACCAATGCCCCGTGGGCCCAGGTCTCCCCCATCAATCACCCCCTGCCTGAGCACCACCCGACCACCCACAACCTGAATCCTTCCACCACTCTTCTGAGAGATGCGCCCCACCAGCCCCTGGTGTCGCCCACCCCCCAGCCCCCAGCCCTGCCACCACCCATTCAAAATGTCCAAAAGTAACCATTCCCAACGTGCCAACTTGTCCCCAACCCCAACCTGACATCCTTCCTCAAAGACATGAGCCCAATGTCCA
>RBNI01007405.1:0-10346 GCA_003990745.1 Jimgerdemannia flammicorona | reverse complement strand
AAAAAAAGATAGTATAGTTCTTTTTTTAAAGTTATTCTGAGTATATAGCTAAAGTTGAGATATATAAAACACTGGGTGTATTTTTCTAGATTAGTAAAAGATCCAACTATATATAATAGGTCTATATTTTTCAAGAATTTTGAATAGTTCAATATAGCAAAGTCTAAGCTTCTTTTTGGAGTCTATATTATTTAGAGTTAGATACTAGACTCTGAGTAATACTTGTTCTCCTTTTTTATAAGTAACTTTTCTTCTATTTTTGTCAGTATATACTACTTATATTCTTTGTACTTCCATGAGAGCATCTTATGCTTACTAGATATTATATATCTTATATGATTAGTAATTTCTTATATAGCTAGTACTGTAGTTTAGATGGTAACTATAGAAGTTCATAGATATTATTCATAGTTCAGATAAAATAGCATTATATTAATACTTATACTTAAGCTATTATTATATGTGAATTTGGTTAGAGTTAGTTTTTTCATCTCAATTATTTTACTTATAACTATAATAGATGCTAAGTATTTATTTCAAAGTTTAATTGATTCTTTCTATCTAACTATCTGTTTGCAGATAGTATATTATAGATATTTTCAGTTATACTTTTAGACTCTTGAAGAGTACTTGCCAAAAGTTACTTATGAATTTTGTATCTCAGTCTGAGATAATTACTAATAATAGTCTGTGAAGGTAGAACATATTATCAATAAATAGTTGTGCTGTCTCTAGTGCTGTTGCAGTAGTAGTTATTATAATAAGTGAGCTTACTTACTAAGATAATTAATAAAGACAATAATTATATCTCTTCTCTTTTTAGTTTTTGGCAACTGGACAATAAAGTCCATTCTGATATAGTCTTAATTTCAGATGAGAATTAGTAGTAGCTATAGTGTGCTAGCTGGTGCCCAGTTACTAGGCTTGTATCTTTGATAAATAGTATAGGATATGATATAATTCTTTATATTAGATATCATTTTAAGTTAGTAAAAGTCTTATATATATAGTTTTTATAGGATTATAAGTAAATAGAGATATCAAAGACTTAGATTCTTATATTATTAAGATATATTTATTTATTTTAGATAGATACATTCTTGTAGATCTTTTTTATGATATTACTGTCTTTTTTGAGGATTTGTTTAGTAATTTCTTATATATATATTAGTATTCTTAATATACTTCTTTTTAACTTCTTCAAATAGACTAGTGATAATATTGCTAATTACAATGAGATCATCTTTCTGAGTACTTTGGAAGAGTGTATCAGCTATTTATTCTTAGTTCTAGTAATATACTTAATTTCAATATCAAAAAGTACAAAGATCTACATTTATCAGATCTGTCTTTCTGTAAGAATTAACTGTATCTAAATATATTAGAGAGCTTGATAGTTTGTCTATAAGGTGAATATTCTGCTGAGGAGAAAATATCTCTATACTTATAGAGATTAGATAATAGCAAGGAGTTCCTTATCTTATATAGTATAGTTTTTTTTATATTTGTTACATTTCTAGGATAGATAGATAATAAAGTATTTATGTTAGATTAGAATAGCTCTAATGATAATATTTGAAGTACATATCAATAGTAACTACAAAGAGTCTTGTTAGATCAGAACTAATCAAAATTAGTATATTAGTTAGTATTCTCTTGAGGATATAGTGTATCCTTCTATCTATTTTTTTTTTTTTTTTTTTTTTTTTTTTTTTTTTTTTTTTTTTTTTTTTTTTTTTTTTTTTTTTTTGATATTAGCTTTCTTTCTAATAAGACTTATAAGTAGAGAGGTAATTGTAGAGAATTTTTGAATAAATCTTCTATAATATTGCTATCTATTAAATCCTTATAAAGACTTAAGAGTCTTCAAGATAGACTAATTGTAGATTACTAAATCTTCTTGAGATTGATGGCAATAATATTTTCTGAGATAATATATTTTAGATATTCAATTTTCTTTGTATTTCTTTCTTTTTGCTGAGAGCTTATATTTATAGAATATGTCAAAACTATTTATAGATATTATTGGTAAATAATACTACTTATACTATATATCAGAATATTATCTATAAAAAATGACATTTATCAGTATTTGAAAGATTACTAATATAATTAGTGAGGCCAAATAGTATTATACAGAATTTATAGTATCTAAATTTTATTTAAAAAGCTATCTTAGAGATATCTTTCTCTTTAATATAAATTTGGTGATATCTAGATATAAGATCAATAAGTAAAAAGGTCTTGGCCTTATATACTTGGTTAAGTAGTTCATCAATTCATAGAAGTATATATTGATTCTTGATAGAGATCTTATTAAGTACTTAGTAATCAATATATATATATAGAAACTTCTATCTTTCTTATAGATAAAGAGTATTAATATACTATATAGTGACTTTGATAGATAGATGAAATCTTTGTTTACTAATTTTGCTAATTATTTCTTGAGAATCTCTAGCTCAGATTAGATTAGTCAATAGATTCTATTGTAGAGGATCTGAACTAAGAATAGTTTCAATGCTATGTTCTACTGCTCAGATGGATAGTAGTTCTGAAGTTCTTAAAAAACATCTTTATATTTTTTAAATAGTTCTTAGAGATTATCTTCCTCATTATCTTTATCCTTTAGAAGTTCAGAGAGTTCATCATCTTCTTCTTCTTCTGAGGGTTTCTTGACTCTACATAGATATACTATTTAACTCTCACAAAACTACTCCACTTATTAGTTCTAGATTATAATAAGTCTGTTGTCTATTGTAAGTATAATAATAGTTATATCTAAGCTCTCTTCAAAGATTCAGTATTATAGAGATTATATGGTTAAAATAAGACTACTATATTGACTACAAATAGAATCTCAAAGCTATAGATAAGATTATACCAGATATCTTTACTGTTTTCCAAACTAGGGTCTCTTCTTTTTAGAATATAGAATATTACTAGAGTAATATTATTGTCTATATATGTGAGTAGAGAAATATTGTGTCTAATATACTCTAATATAATATAAGTATATAGTTATATAAACTCTTAATCTAGAATCTCATACTATTAGACAGTACTGGAGGAGATTTATTCTTTATTAAGCTCTGAGAGCCTTGGCTTAGATATATATCTGTCAAAATAGATCAATATCTGGTCAATTCTTTTATTATACAAGCAACCCTCTCTCAGTCATATAAATAGTCAAGTACTTACCTCATATAATATACTAAATTGTACTAAGAATATATATAGCTATACTGAGAGTACTATTAAGCTAGTCTGCTGTTTGCTTCAGCAATTTGCTCAAAGATCTTCAGATTATAACTACTATCATTGTACAGACTATGTCATACTTATATATAATTTATTCTTTAACTGTACTTCTGAAATTTCAGTAGAAGTTCAGTATTCTGTATATCTCTAAATATTTTAATAAAATTGATTAAATTCTCAAAAAGTCATTAAGTGTGAGAAATTCAGAAAAAATAAAAAAAAACCCACCCTTTGCCAATATTGCTATATATATCTAATTTATATATAAACTCTCTCTCTTTACTTATTATACTCTCTTTTCTCTACTACTCAATATTTGATACAATCTTTACAAACCTTTTTGATATAGTGGTGAAGTTTTTTACTAAAAGACTCTTTACTACTATTATGTATAACCACTTTTTTATATTTGTTAACAATGATATAGTTCTCTTCATCATTGAAGACTCCTGCAGACCAGTGGGTTCCTTGGTTAAGAACAATTGATTTCAATTTGAATATTGTCTAAGTCTTAATAGTTAAGCTGATATTGCTCATGCTGAATAACTTGCCCTTAAACTTCTTTAATTTATTAGAAGCTAGATATGATTAAACTTAGATTACTTTGAATTCCCCTCTACAGTAGAACTGAGCCTTGATCTGAGAATGAATTGTGGTATGAGTAGTGCTCTGAATGAGCTGATCCGGATTGATTTGAAGTGGCTTATAGATGGTATAATTTGATGTGTCAATATCATTGTTTTGATTTCCAAATTAGACAATTAAATGTTTACATCAATAACTTGATGAAAAATCATCCAATTTTGATGACCATGGTGTCATTCAAAAGCCCTTAAAGAGACCTTTCTAATGATACCAAGAACATTGAAATTAAATATGGTTATGCCACCAATCCAGCCGGTCACGCCAAGCCTGGCCAACCAGGGTCCTCGCGGTGATCTTCACCGGCGTACTGGAGCTATCAGGCCTGGTTTGGCCAAACCATTCCAATGAATGAGCTGAGGAACAGTTATTACGACACACCCAGCGATTAATTGCAGTCGCCGCACGAAATTGATATGAAGACTGTAAGAACATGGGGAAATAAGTAGTGATGAATGGTTGCTCCAGAGTAGCTAATTCAAAACATGTAATTGGATCTGCGATTCACACATTTATTGGCGGTGGTTTGATGGCTACGATGAGCGGTATGAGATGTGCAATGGGCGATTACACAGTGGGGACAAAATGATGGGCAACATTGATGCGCGATATATAACTTTTGTGCAAAGTTAACAAACCCAATGTGGCGATGAAACCTGGCGGGTAGCAGATACTGGAATATGTCGCGATTTTGCAAGGATGACGAACCGTCGAAATCCCTCCTCCTACGGGGTCAAAGCAGCTATTTATACATTGGCGTCTTCCATGTATATTTCAACGCCGAGGGAGGAGGTTGGTCGGGCGCTTAACGAATTCAGATCGACGTGGGATTCTTCTTTTTTCGATTCCATTGGGACATGTGTTCTGGAGCCCATTTCGCAGCTTTGCAAACACACTTTTATAGTTAAAGGCAACCGGCGTAGTTTCAAGTTCTAGACGTTGTTTCTGTAAAGTCGCGTGTAAATAAGCACTGCGTCGGTTATTCTTGTATTTGCGAAGAGCGCTCGCACCGCTGTCTAACTGCGACATGGCAAAGAGACCGGGATGCTCTTTTTGATCGACAAGAAGGTCGGGTCGAAACGCCTACCTGCCCGTCTGCCTGCCTGCCCACCCACCCTCTCGCCCACCCGTCACCTCACGGGCCAAGATTGCCTGTTCTGCCTGGCGCAATCGGCGACTTTCAACGCCAACATGATACATGATGAAAGCATAACTTCTTCATCCCGGACTTCGAGTATCTGGTGGACCTTGCTGGCCTGTTCCAGTACTTAGGAGAAAAACTGAGCGTGAGAACCATGTGGCTGTACTGCAATGGCAAGGGAAGATCGTACAGATCCAACAAGGGACACTGCAAGATCGCGTACGATATCGAGGACGATGACTTTTAATATTTCACCTTTTCATATCTAGACGCTGGGGCGGCGGGAGTTAATGTGTAGTCTTTATTATTGCTGTACTGATCGCTAACATAACATTTCTCTCTGATCGTCCGCTCGTGTTGGGTTTTCAAATGGGGAGAGGTCGATAATGGGAGGGAAGAACACGGAAAATGATATCAGCACAAAGTGACGGCTCGTGTGCTGAAGAGTGGTAAAAAGATTCAGGTCAGTCGGTACTTCCGGATGCATTTCCGCCAGAGAACGGCGGCATGTATGAAGGGACATTGCTCAAGATTGGGATGAAACCCAAACACTACTACAAGCAACACAATCCGGGAATTGACGATTAATGATGTAGTTGAGATTATTATTAGACACTATACATTCACGCATTGCTCTTTCACGATTGCAAACCAAATAGACTAAATGTTTCATTTGTAATAAATTGAATACACCTGACGGCACCCACGCGCCTCAATCACCACGTGCTCACAACTTCACCTCGGCATCCGTCACTTCGATAACCTCCAAACTCTCCCTCCACAATCTCCCCGCCAACTCCTCACCCTCCACCCCCAACGTCAAATCGGCCGCCTCCTCCGCCATACAATTGCTATAATACCTGCCATACGGCGTCAACTTTGCGACCTCTGGCGCGGTGGCGACGTAAACAGAAGTGATGGCGCTCCTTTCGGCGGACCTTCCGAATAATAACTTCTTCACGATGAAGCTCAAGCTGCCGACGCCGATATTGGTGTTGGTGAGACCCGGGTTGACCGAGGAGACGACGATGGACCGGTCTCCGAGAAGGGGTGAGCGGGCGAGACGGCGCGCGAGCTCCTGCACGAAGAGAACGTTAAAGAGTTTGGTCACCCTGTAGCGATTTGCGGTGCCCCAAGCCGTGGAGTTGTTGAGGGTGGTGAGGATGTTGGGTGCCGTGCGTTCAGGGAGGTCCGCCCAGTAGTGCACTATGGGATCGGGTGGCAATGTGTGAGGGGGGATATTGAGAATTATAATGAAAAGAAAAGTGATTGTAAAAGTACTCACCTTCGGAGGTTAGCAGAATAATTCGTGGGGCCCAGGTCGATGCGGTAGTGCGGCGGATGGCGGGGAGTAAAAGGAGTGTGAGCAACATTGTGGAGAGATGGTTGACTTGAAGACTGCGGAAAAGCGAATACTGTGTGAGCGAACATTGCCGGAAGGAGAGATTGTTCGCCTCTCTCTTTATTACTGACATCTCGAAGGCACAATGAAACGGGTCCTCTACAAGATTCAAACAAAATAGCAAAGACCACTACTATCGTCATCCAAACTCACGTGGTTTCAAACCCGTCATCCGTCCTGAAATCAGGGGGGCTAGCTACGGCGGCATTGTTGAGAAGTACATGGAGTTGGAGCCCTGACTCGTCAAAGCGCTTCGCAAACGCGCGGACGGAAGCGAAGGATGCCAGGTCCAGATCCCATGGCTCGATGTCCTGGAACCCCGTGACGGTCTTGATCTCATCGACGGCCTTTTTGGCCTTGCCGACGTTGCGGCAGGCGAGGATGAGCTTGGTGGGGTTCATTCTCGCGAGGGCTTTGGCAGTATCGTAGCCGATGCCTGTGAGGAATTTTTTTTTTTTTTTGTGGGGGGAGGAGGGTGTCGTGAGACCGAATGCGCGGAAGGGAGTGACGATTTGGAGGGGTTGAAGCACGTACCAACGTTGGAACCGGTGACGATGATAACTTTCTCGGAGAGGTCCTGGGGTTCGAACGAAAGGGACTCCCATTGACCCTTTACGAAATTGAAGGTGGAGTATTTGCCCATGACTGATTTTTAAGGTGCTTTTGAATCGTATGATTGGGGGTGGTGTTCTGAATGCTCTCCCTTTTATACACCATTGAGAGTAACACTCGATAACGAAGGTACGGCTTAATCCGGCACGGCTTAATTCGGCCCGTGATTTATCCGGCTTACAGAGGCTACAGATAGCCATGGTCGCCATGGTCTTGCCGCTTAGAAACGCCACTAGGGGACGGGACTCGTACTGCTGCCGGTCTGAAACATTAGAGATGACAACATGAGGATCTGCATACTCGAAAGGTAATGTTCGTCCCCCTTGATCCTTTGGCACGCACCGAAAAGATTACAGATTTAAAGCCATTAATAGCCATGCTTCGGAAAAAAGAAACACACGTACGAAGTGCTAGCAAATAAAGTATACAATAATGGGAAATTTCATTGCGCACCAACAACGGTTGACGTTGAAATGGGATGGAAAATAAAGTAAGCATCGACATAATAATAGGAAAACTTCATTGCGCACCAACAACAGTTGACTTCAATGTTAAATGCCAGAAAATTGGATTTGTTGCAATTGAGGGTTTCGACATCACTCTTGCCCGAGCTTACAATGCGGCGATGCTGATTGAAAACCATAATGGGAACTCTGGAAATGACATGCATAAATTTTCCGTTCTGGACAATCAGATTATTGTTCGAGAGCTTCACAAGATGAGAGTGAGGCTGTGGACGCTCTCGGGTTGAAGATCGATGGATGCGTTGGCTCTCGAGAACACCTACACCATTTCAATATGGCTGCTGACTATGGCCGTCATTCCAACTATACTGATTTACTCGGCTTCCTACGTTCCCAAGTCCCCGCTCAACGACTCTGGCAGCGACTCCGAATCCGCCACAAGCGAATTGCTCCTCCCTCGACACCTACATATCCTCCCGTCTTTGATTTCGGAGTCCTCTTCGGGCTCTTCAGATTTCTCAACAGGGAGTACGTCAACATGCTCCTCACGGCCTACTTATCCGTCCTGGTATCGCCGCCCTGGCTAAAGTTGGCGTCAACGTCACGAAAAAGGTCGTTGTTGACAAGTATATACAAGGTCTTATCGACCAAGACGGGCAAGCGTACGTACATGATTTGCACAGAGGAAAAGGTTATCAACCTCATCAAAATTTAAATTTAAAAAAATTAATGGAAGAATTTTCTAATCTTGTGATCAGCGTCGCCAATAATAATAATAATAATAATACGCATCCATCAAGGTCGTCTGATACAAGAACGGTGCTGTGCAATGCGGAAAGAATCCATGTTGGGTTTGGGTGATATCGTATTTTTTAGTGGTCAACTCTAGACACACTTTCCGTCGATCCACCCTCTGCTCCTCATTGCTTTGCAACATACGCATAACCCCAACCGGTCCCTTTGACAGCACGATTTCGAAAACGGAAGTGATGCTGCTGGCCTCTCTTGAAAATAGAGTGCTTGTGAAATTAGATCCTCATTGACATGCAGCCTCATCATTCAATACAGGTATTGAAGTGTGTTCTTTCATCGACGGGGAGTCCCGATCCGCTGAAATATAATGCGCGGGGACCACATTGTATCGTCGATTAATTTTGTGACCTAAAGGCCTCTTCTGTTGTTAGCGAACCGGAATATCATTCCAGACATACAAGCAGTGTTGTGAATTAAATTATTATGTGTGCTAGAACTAGTATGTCGCTCGAGTAAATGTACGGACAATAAGTGACCCTTCAAAACTGAAGTCCGACGCTTCCATTACATAGTAAACAAACACAGTCCTGTTGACATTTGAAATTAAGGATCTGCACCACTTTCGTGTCTCAAAATCGATTTCGTTGCCATATCGTGCAACGCATCGGCCAGTAACAAGCAACCTCGGTAATTTGTATTGAAAGCAAAATGTTTATCCTATTCACGAAATAGAAGAGTGATGAATTTACTATTTCGTCATACCGTAGATATTTTAGCCGAAATAGAGGCTAGAATTCTTTGTCATACAATATTATTCGATCGGAAAAAAAAAAAAATCAAATCCAAAGAAACCTACTATGGGTTACCAAAAAATACTGAACTAGTTTTTAACCAAACTACAAATATATTATTAAACCTAACAATAACAATAATAAATATATTTGAGTATCACAATAGTTCTATTTATTAGGTAGGACTTTTTATGGGATATAAAATTTTCGTCCCGCGAAACGATGACGTTGCTCTCTCTGCATGGTGGCCTATCTGCAAACTGTTCTTCGCGTACCGTATCAACTCCTAGACAACCTCAACGTTCGCCATTCGTCCTTACCCGATTTTCTGCTTTCATAAGTAACCAATCCAACAAAACCACACTTGCATTCACTTGAATGGCGCTCTGAAGCGCTGCATGAATAGCCCTCGCTGTGCGCTGAAGCGCTCTCCGCTGTGTCACGAATTGAAGCGAGAATTGACCGTCCAGAGATGGCTGACCTTACCACCGTATGAACAAGGGACCCTCCCGTTCTGAAGACAAGGTGACTACTACACTTATCATATAATTATCTCTTCGTTACACCAACACCTACATAAGTCAGAGTTTCAGCAAAGGCACACAATACATCGAACCCAATGAGAATGTCATGTGATCTATTCGAGACCTTCATTTCAAACCCTTCCATTAATCCCATTTTCATGAATTACATATTATTAAACTTTACAATAATAATATGTAATTGGCAAAAAAGATGAAATCAAATCCAGTTTTTCACTCTTTATATATACAGTGATGTGATTCTCATCTTTTTTTGCCTTTTTATTATTAAAGAAAAATTATTTGAGAGTTATAAATAAAATTTTATTAGACTTATTTAAATTATCTAAGTTGTAGTAAGTTCAGACAGTTCACAACTCACAGATATCCCATTTATTGCTGTGAATATTAAGGTCGATATGGGTTGAAGTGAGTTTTGGGATATTAAGGTGCAGGATTGTTACATCCAGCTCCGCCGAGTTTCGTATCTGGGTTATCTGGGTGACAGCAATGAGCATCGTATTGGAGGAAGCGCAAACCAAACGTACACCAAGTCTGTCAATCCGCGTAACTCTCAGGATCATGTATAATTCCGAGACGATCCCTCCTAAGATATATAGCTATTTACAAAAAATATAAGAGAGCTCATAGCTGTCTTACAATGTGTTATAATTTTAAAATTAGATATAATTACTTTATAGTTCATTTTAAAACTATACCACATTGTACAGCGGCTATTTTTTTTTTTTTTTTTTATTT
>RBNI01007404.1:0-10347 GCA_003990745.1 Jimgerdemannia flammicorona | reverse complement strand
TTTTTTATAGTCACTTGGACTCCCACTTTATTACCAGACCATCTATAATATATTAATACACAATGCCCCTATCTTATCCCACATGAGACCCTCTTGCCCCTATTCTTTGCCCAAGAGACAATTGTTTCCGATATCTCAATCCTCCCTCCACTCTGCCCTGCAATTCTCCTCACTAGTCTCTACTGGCTCCCCCCCTTGAGCCTCCACCCCACCCACCACCCATTCAGTAACTCCAACACCAACCACTCCTATCTTGCCACCCTCATCCCTACTGCTAAAGTGGGACCCCTCTCAAATATACTCTGCCAATATCCCACACAGCTATTGTCCACCTGACCATCAGTACCCCCCCTATCAATTTCAATTGCAGTACTGCCCACCTCTCCCCTCCCCCAGGCAATGGGGCTACTATCCCCAACTCCTTCTCAATCTTTCTCCAAAAGAACTCTAAACTCTAACACTCTCCCCAGCCAATACTTTGGAGTCTGTACCACTCTGCTCTTCTGTCCTACATCATAGCATTCCTCATACTTGAAGGTGCCACCTTTGACTAGGTACTCTGACTGGAAGTTCAGCATCACATTCTGCCTCAAGAACCTCTACCACACTACCCAGAACTTGGGTGGGAGCCACCTTGCTACTACTTTGTTCCATGACCACACACCAGCTCAGTCCCACCCTTTGCCAATACCAACTCCTTGCCAGGTTGCTGACCAGAGATCTCCCCTGTTCTCTAAGACATTTCATCCCATTCTCAAGACTAAAGTCCTCCACTTGGCTACCTCCCAACAGAAGATGATCCCACCTCTACATTCTAGATCCCCAATCCTCTTCTCCCTCCTTACCCCTCTACCAGATGCCAATGTGGTGAACTCCATCAATATACCCCACCAGAAACCGTTATAGTGCATCTTATGGCTCCTCTCCAGTGCTACCAAAGAAAGTAAGTTGCCAGAGCCTCCTCTGGGTGACATCCATGCCTCCCACAGACATTGCATAAGGGGTACACATTCTTCTCCCCTCAGCTCCCCCACTCTCTTCAACCACCAAGCCCTCAAGCAATGTTGTCATTTGGTAAACTCTACCAGACCAAGCCCTCCCTGGTCTACTGGAATTGTCGGCACCCTCCATCCTATCTGACTATACCTCTCTGCTCAGAGCCACTTGCAGGCCATCTTCAGAAGCCTCTTAACTACCCAAGTCGGAAAATCCAGGTGATAGCCAAGGTACTACAACTTCAGCATCTAGTATATATTTAGCACCATTATCCTCTCTGCCAGGGATATGTGTTGGCCCCCCCAGCTTGCTAATACCCTATTCCATTCCACCAGCTTCTGTTCCCATCACTTCTTGAAAAGCAAGGATCTATAAACTGAGAAGTAGATCTCTAGATACTAGACCATCACTCCTGCTGAGACAATTTATCCAATAATATCACCCCCTACCACCCCCTCACCAAGTACTATTGTTTCACATTTGTGCCAGTTGAGCTTTGCCCCTAAGCACTTCTCATACCATTCCACTGCTCTCTTTAGGGCTGCTACATCCTCTACTGATCTAAGTCCAACTACTATGTCATCCACAAAGGCCCCAATCTTCAAATTCACCTCAAGAATATCCAAGCCTCCTACTCTGTACTGAATCCTATCCAGCACTGGCTCCAAAGCAAAGGCATAGAGAATAGACAAGAGAGAATCTCCTTGTGGCACCTCTCTTCTAAGAGAAAAGGAAACTCCCCTGTGGCCATTAGCTAAGATTGCTGCCCAGCTCCCCTCTAGCAGCCTAATGATAGAGCCTTATATATCTGGGGGTACTCCTATATACTGCAGTACCAGGCCTAGTCATACTCTCCAAACCCTGTTATAGGCTTTCTCCTGATCCAAGAACACCAGACAGCCATTTACTCCAGCAGCCCTCACTCCTTCAATAACTCCATAGACCCAAGCAGTGCCATCTCTAATAAGGTGGCCCTCTACAAAGCCCCTCTGCTCCTTTTCTAACACCTGTTGTATCTCTCCCTGCAATCTGGCCACTAGAAATTTTGTCACCATATTGTGATCTATATCCAGAAGCATAATTGGCCTCTAGTTTTTCCACTCCTCTCTTCTCCCCTCATCTTTATACAACAGTATCACCAGCCCCAGCTATTGTTCTCCCATCCATGCCTCAGAGCCAATAACCTCATCACACATTGGTACTATCTCCTTCAGCACTTCCTCAATGACTGCCATCTTCTTTCAAAAATCCAACAGCAGACCATCCTCTCTAGATACCATGCCCAGGCTTACAGAAACCAGAACCTGGAGGATTTTCTCCTACTATACTAGTACTACCAATTCTCCCAAGCCTACAGCTGGGGCCAGGTGCCACTCCTCCAGATACCTCTCAATGTCTGACATATCCTCCTCTCTCTCCTCTTCACTCCAAAGTCCACCCCACTGGCTACTCAACTGTTTCAGTATCCCCTGCACCCCAATCACTATCTTGTCATCCTCATCTAGCATCCCTTCCTATCTATACCATGCTCCTCTAGCCAAGAGGAGCCTTGACAGATACTTGGTAGGCTGCTCTCCTTTCTCCAGTCTCTACCATCTCAATCTAGCTGCTAATGCTTGTATCCTCACCTTCTCCTCTCTCTGCAGCAAGTTCTGCAGCTCCACCACCTCCTGCTTACTCTGCTGAACTCTCTAGTCCATCACTCCTTCCTCCTCCAATAACCCTACCTAAGATAATAGTAACCTTTCCAACTGCTTAGATGCCTACTGGACACTCCTCCACCTTTAAGTGTCTCATATCTTCTCTACCTCACCCCAGAAACACTGAGCCTCAGACTTCAATTGACACTACTGATCTCTAATGAGCAGATCTGCCTCCCTCCATGTTTCAATCTGGGCCTTAATCCTCCTCACCCAGAAATTCTACAAAGTAGTTACCTCTAACAGAGAAGAGTTCAGGTGCCAATATCCAGACCCCTCACCACTTCTTCCAAACCTCCCTCTTCTCTAGACACCCCAATGGTCTGACCAGGGGCACTATTCCACCTCTACCCTCTCTCAGACCATCTCTCTCCAGCACTCTACAGTCAAAATCCAATCAATCCTAAAGCCTAGCCCCTCTGCCCAATGTGTATACATTCTGTGCTCACTACCTTATAATCTCACAGCATCCAACAGAGCCCCAGCCTGGCCTCCTCTATAACTCCCACACTAATCTACTCTCCCAATGTCCAATGTCTCCAATATCCCCCTTTCCTTTCCTGACCAATATTTCCACTTTCCTCTTCCATATCACCTTCCCCCCCCACTCTCATGTCTATTTCACACTATTATTCTCATCCTTGCACTGTACATCCTGGAGTAGAAACAAATCAGCATTCAGTTTCCTCAGCCAGCTAAAGATATTGTAATATCTCCCTGCCCCCTGAAGTCTATTGACATTTATAGAGAATATATTGGTTATACTGTTCATAGTGAATAATATTATAAGGTATAAATCTGCTCTACAATTCTATGCTCACATTCTCTCCTGCCATGTCCAAGTTCTGCTCAGCTTCAACTTCTACCTCCAATTTCTGTTGTTTATCTAGTACTATCAACAACTCCACACAGTCCTCTCCATCCATCATTTCTATATACATGTGGTACTCCTCATACACTACCTGCCACTTTGTTTTCCCATTCCTTGGTCTCCACAGATATATTGTCCAATTATTCACAATGCTCAGAAGAGTCACCTCATGAGCCACATCCACCTCATACTCCTCCTCCTCCAACAGTGTCACCATCATCTCATCTCTAATCTTCCTCACCACCCTCTCACCCTTCAGTACCTCTCCCCAGACATTCTCACTGATCACTCAAAGGTCTACCTCTCCCAGCTCCTCTGCTGCTACATTCATCAATGCCTTCTACAGCCACTTCTCTCCACCAACTGCCTCCTCTCCCTGGGCTGACTCCTTCTCACCAGCACCCCTGCCCTCTCCTTTCTCAGTTCTCCTAAACTCATCCCAACCATCCTCTGACACCTCCTGCAGCTCCTTCTCTCCTATACCAGATATACCATACTGGATCAAAACACCCTCCACCATCTCTATATTGGCCACCACCATAGCCACCTCCAGCCTGATTTTGCCCTTCTGGCCTTCTCCTTGCCATCCTGTCTCAGCCCTTATAGTAGCCCCTGTACCCTCTCTGCTGGTCAACTCTGCTCTTTTGGGTTCTCTCTTAGGCTTGCCAACAGCTCTTTCTGCATCTTTCTCCCCTGTATCTTCTCCCAGAGAGCCCAATCCATCTGCACCTTCTTGCTATTAAAGATCTCTACCACTATCATAGTCTCATACTCCTTCCAAGCCTTCTGCCTCTTCTTGACTACTTCCACCATATCCTCCAGTACCTCCAGTAGGTCCTTCTCCTCCTCTGGTGTCCTCAGTACTCTTGACATCTTATATTCCATCAGTTGCCACCTCAGCACTACTGGCCAGTTCCTTTCTTTCCCAGTATTCTCCTTTTCTGCCAGTCTCACCCTGATATCCAATCTCCAGTCCTGAGCTCTATCTCCTCCCAGACCCAGAATCCAATATCAATGATGTTACCAAACTCTCTGACAGTATCCTCTATCAGCTGCCTAGCTATCTCCTTCCTGACAGTAGGTAAGTCTATCACCATCAGTTGAATCACCCTAAGGTCTCAGTGCATATATCTTACCATTGGAACTGCTACCCCTCTGATCACTAGCCCCTTTTCCAAAGCCTTCAACAGCACCTCCTCCTCCTCAAAGCTGATCTCTACTGACTCAAGCTTCTTCAAAAACTTCATCAAGACCATGTCCTTTACTTTCTTAGCCAAGAGCCCCAGCATCATCTTCACTATTACTACTAAGCACCAGAAGCACATCATGACTGCAAATTCAGATCTTGATTTCTTGAGTAATGGAGCTGCCACTAGCCCCATCATACTATCTGCAAGGTCTCTAGGCCCCAAGCCCTTCCCACAGCCCAGTTTACCATCAGCCATTATATCTGAATTTTTTTCCAGATTAGCAGTCCCCCTGACATCAGCAGTCCTGCTCACCCCAGCCACTACTCCCCCAGCACCACTACCCACCCCACCAAGGACCACTCCCCCATGCTCTGCAGTCTTTCTCATCTTCTTGCCCTTCTTCAGCCAGCCCTCCAGTCCATTTACCTGCTGACCCCCCTTCACCTTATCAGTGAAGCTCACCCTCTCAGTCTTCTGTTCTCCAGCACTTCTATCTCTCCTTCAATGTCCTCCTACCAGTAGACCTCTCATACTTCCTCCTAAGCCAGGGCCTCTTCTACATATTGCCAGTCAAATGCACTAGAGCCACCCTGCCTAATATGTACCTTGGATTGCTTGTCAGTCACCATATTACTAGTATCTTTTTATTGAAAATATTATTCAAATATTGTCATGGGTTCCTGTAACCTGAATATTACTGGGAAGAGATGTGACTGAAGCTACTTAGGCAGAAAGAAGAATTGCAGATCAAGAGTATGATGGTTAAGCTGAGATAGTAGGGCTTGGAGGAGGAGAAGAGGTCTATAAAGTTTTATCAAGACTGCTTCAGGCAAGGAGGGTAAGGCACCATCTCTTTCCAGTACCATTCAGGTTACACAACCTTTGGAGAGCACTTACAACATCGTTTTTGGTGAACAGAGACTAACAACATGGCGACCAACAAGCAACCTGAGGTGCATACTGGGCAAGGTGGCCCAAGCGCTTTTGACTGGCAGCAGGTGGGATGGGGTCCAGGCCTGGGGGGGGGTATGAGGGGGCTGCTGGCTGGTGGACATGGAAGGGGCAGAGGAGGTGGCGGAGGCTTTGGATCTGAGAGGGCAAGTTTTGTGGAGACAGTGAAGGGGAGACAACAGGCATCTGGGCTGGAGGGCTGGCTGAGGAAGGGCAAGGAGACTGAGAAGGAGAAGGTGCCGGTGCAGGGGGGAGCGGCCCTTGGAAGAGGGGGCAGTAGAGCTGGGAGAGTAGCGGCTGGGGGGAGTATGACTGCTGATGGTGGTGGGACTGTCAATCTGGAAAAAAATCCAGATGTGATGGCTGATGGTGAGGCTGAGCGGCTGAGGCTTAGACAATAGGGGGACCTGGCAGATGGTGTAACGGGTCTGGCAGTAGCCCCATTGCTCAAAAAATCAATCTCGGCATTCGTAGTTACACTGTGCTTCTGGGGCCTTGCGGTGACAGCAAAAATAGTGTTGGGGCTCATCGCTAAGCAGGTGGCAGGGGCAGCATCCGTGAAGTTTTTGAAGAGCCTGGAGGGAGTAGAGGTTGGTTTTGAGGAGGTGGCACCATTAGAGGAGGTGTTGAAGGTTAGATTGGTGGTTGGAGAGGTGTGTGTTCCGATGGCACACTGTCTGAAGTGGGATCCAAGGGTGGTCCAACTGCTGGTGAAAGGAGTGCTGATGGTGACAATAGTAGAGATGAGAAAGCGGGTTGAGGACTTCATGGCAGAATATGGAGAGGTGGTAGATGTCAGATTTTGGGTCTGGGAAGGGACTTCGCTCAGGACTGGGGACGTGGATGTGTGGATTAGGCTGGCTGGGAAGGAAGCTACTGGGAAGGCGAGGGACTGGCCTTCGGCAATGGGCTGGAGTGCGATTTTGTGTAAGGTGACAAGGGTGAAGAGAAGTGAGGAGGAGGAGGAGGATTTGTTGGAAGCACTAAAAGAGTTGGAGGGTGCTGTGGAGAAGTGGGCAAAGGCTTGGGCGGCTTTTGTGGAAGCAATGCACTTGGTGGTGGTGGATGGAAAGCGGATTCAAGTGAACAAGAAGCAGTGGGAATGGGATCAGGGGCGTAAGAGGCAGAAAGAGTTGCTGGCCAGTCTGGACACCAGGCCACTGAGGAATGCGAGTGAGGGGAAGGGCACCAGGGGTGCTGGAGTGAGTATCTGGGCTGGCAAGGGGGAGGGGAAGGACAAGAAGGAGGCAGGGGAGGATGAGGAGAAGGCTAGTAAAGATCTGTATGCTGATGGTATGCTAGAGGTTTGGGAGGAGGATTGGGAGGGCTCCCCTACCCCTACCCCCCTTATTAGGTATGGCCTGGCTTCCCGAAACATGGTGGTAGAGGATGTGAAAATGCAAGGGGCCCAGAGGGTGAAATTCGGGATTCCGGAGGTAGTGTATGGTGGACAGGAGGTGGCTGCCAGTGAGGAGGAACTGGTGGATGTCCCAGAGGTGTGGGATGAGTCTGCGAGTGTCAGAGCTGACACCACCATGTTGGATGGTGGGAGGCTGGCAACTCCGGAGAGAAAGGAGGTGGGGAACTTACTTTGGATGCACCGGATTATGAATGACCTAGCAGCAGAAGAGTTGGGGGAGGTGGACTTGTGGGTGATGAGTGATGAGCACTGAGCTGGAATACTATAAGGGGATGGAGTGAGGAAGGCGCTGAAGGCGGAAATTCTTGCAGTGTACCTAGCGGAGGAAGGGTATGAAGTGGATAAGGAGAGGGAGGCAGAGATGGCAGTCATTGCAGGAGAGAGGGCTGAGTACTGCTGGAACGAGTGCCATGGACTGTGGCTCTGGCAGGAGGCATGCATCGAATACCAGGAGGAGTTCGAGGAGAAGGCAGATGACAAGATGAATGAACTGCTGGCCGGATTGGAGGCTTGGAGGATGGGAGAGGAGGAGATGGCTGCAGAACACAATCTGGACATGGAGCAGGAGGAGATGAGCATGGAGCAGTAGAGATCGATTGACAACATAACATATTTCATCATAAACAGTACAACCAACATTTTTTCTTTAAATGTGAATGGGTTACAGGGGGCTACTCGATGTAGAAACATTTTTTCTTGGATGAAGAGATTGGAGGCCAATCTCTTCCTGTTGCAGGATGTTAGGTGTGAGGATGATTTAGATAGGAAGGAGTGGACAAAGGAATGGGGAGGTGAGGCGATTTGGAAAGGCAAAGTTGGAATTTTGGTTCAGAAAGGCAGAGGGGAGATATAGGATGTAAGATGCTGGGGGGAGAGACTTGTCTGGGGAGAGTGGATTCGTACTGGTTGGGAGCCAGTTACAGTTGGCTCCTGCTACTGTCCTGCAGTATGGGGTGAGCAGGTAGATTGGATGACAGGTTTACTGGAGAGTGGGAACTTTGTAGAGGCTGGGGTGGATATGCTTGGGGGTGACTTCAATATGGTTCGGGATACACTATTAGATAGAACTGATGGAGGATGAGGTGCTGAGAGCAGAAGTGGAGGACTGGCAGTGTGGGAGGAGGTCAAGAGACTAAGTGCACTGGTAGACGTGGGGAGGGAGTGCTGGGGAAATAGGAGGGTTTATATGCATTGGGCAGGGGGTCTGGAGACAAGAATTGACTGGATTCTGACAGCCAGCTGCTGGGGCCTAGATGTTTGGAAGTCACTTGAGGTAGAATGGTGTCCATGGTCAGACTACTGGGGGCTTTTGGGACAGGGTGCTTTGGGGGAAGTAGGGATGGGCCTGGACATTGGCACCTCAATTCCTCTTTGTTAGATGACAAGACCAGGTGGGATGGGTGGGCTATGGACATTCAGTGGAGGGTGGAGAATTGGCGGCAGGAAGGTGTCCCAGTTGGAGTTCAGTGGATGAGGTTGAAGGAAATGGCTAGGATTTATTAGAGTGAGGCTGGCAAGGAGGCTGGGAAGCAGAGGAGGCATAGAGTGCATTGGGCTTCTACTAGATTAACTAGGCTCCTGGAGGAATGGGCAAGGTTAAAAATGTTGGAGGGGGAAGATGATTGGAGGTTAGTGAGGGCGAAAATGGAGGTCAGGGAACTACAACAGGTGCTGTGGGAAGAGGAGGAAGCAAGGGTACAAGGTTTGGCAGCACATCTCCACTGGCAGGATTTGGAGGAAGGGGAGAGGCCTTCCAAGTTTCTTACAAGGGCTCTTAGGGCGAGATGGGTACAGCAACAGTGGGAAGGGGTGTTAGACTCAGGGGGTATACTGGTGCATGGTGTACAGGACATTCTTGGATCACTGAAGGAGAGATGGAGTGGATTGTGGAGTGAGGAGGAGGGTGGGGCAGATGCCGAGACTATTGACCGAGCATTGGAGGATTGGCACCCACCTCGAGTCGAGGGGCTAGATGACCTGGTGATGCCAGTACAGGAAGATGAGATCCACTAGGTTCTCGCTGCGACAACGACAGGTACGGCACCTGGAGAGGATGGTCTGCCCTGGGACTTTTGGAAGCAAAAGGTTGGAGTCCCAGGGGTAATGGGGGAGATGACAGCATTGTGTGACTCTATTCTACAGACTGGTAGGTGGGTGGGGGAGCAGGATCTTGGGCTGGTGACACTACTCTATAAAAACAAAGAAAGGCAGGAGGATTGGAGGAACTGGCAGCCGATAATGTTGCTTGATATGGACAGGAAGTTGGTGACCAAAGTTGTGGTGGTGAGACTACAGAAGGTGGCTCAGCAAGTTGTGGGTATGGAGCAGAGGGGATTTGTGGGCTTTGGTGGGTCTGAGGGATAGTCGCCAGCTACGATACAAGGGCTTCTGGTGGGGAGTGGTCAATGGAGCGCACAGAATAGGCCTGCGCTGGTGTGGTAATGAGGGGGAGGTGGTGTGGGGTCCAGCTATGTGGAAATGGGACTGTCTGCTTCTAGGGGGAGTTCCACTCACTAAGTTTGATATTGGAGATGGAGTAGAGTGTCAGTGGCAATTTGGCCAGGATCTTTGGCCGAGTAGCTGGCAGATGGTGAAGATTGGAGAGGAGTGGGACTGGGCAGGGATCTGGTCTTGGAGTACTGAGGTGAGGCGGTGGCTTCCTCCCAAGTTCTGGGTAGTATGGTGGAGAATGTTGCGGAGGAATGTTATGTTGAACTTCTGTGCAGGGCATCTGGTGGATGGGGATCAGCTGGACTGTGAGGAGTGTTATAATGTTGGGCATGTTGGGGGAGTTGTGCAAATGCCGGAACATTGGCTGTGGGAGTGTGAGGTGTTGGGGGATTTTTGGATAGCTATAGGAGATTGGCTTGGGGTTAAAAGGAGGCCAGATGAAGAGAGGGGTCGCTGGGACGATTTGGCATCGAGAATGGTGGGGGGTGTGGGCAATAGGTGGCTTACTGTAGGGTGGGTTGTGGCAGTGTGGGTGGGGTTGGCTGGACACTGGCTCTATGTTTTTGAGGAGGGATGGCGGATAGGGATACAGGAGAAGCTTTTGAGATGGGAGGAGTTAGTAGTGGATCTGCTATTGGGTTGGTGGGTTGGTTGGGGACCGCAAGGTGGGCGTTGTCGCCATCTGGTGGAAGAGATATGTGAGCAGAGTGGGGGGAGGGTGGGGATAGTGTTGGACAAAGTGGTCTTTCATCGGGAAGGGGTAGGGGG
>RBNI01007403.1:0-10349 GCA_003990745.1 Jimgerdemannia flammicorona | reverse complement strand
AACTCAAGTTGTTATAAGCAAGTTCTTATTGGAGTGCCTTCCCAAGGTCTTATAGTCCTCAAACTTCTTATCTTTAACTGTCTTGTTATCTCTTAGATTGCTTGCAAGGAAGTGTGTATATTGCACTAAGAGGAACTGACTTTATTTCAGAGGAAATAAGATGGGTATTTATACAAAATATAATTCAATGGTTGCTAAGATATAAAGCTAAATATAAATTCCAATAACTAAAACTACCAAGTTCCAGAGCTGGTATTATTTAGTATCACATCAAAATGCTGGTGCTGGAACAATTTTGTGTCACCTCAGAATACCGGTACTAGCATTATCCAGTGTTATATGAGAATACCAGTGCTGGAACAATTTCGCGTCACCTCAGAATACCGGTGCTGGCATTATCCAGTATAACAAAGAACTTAAAGCAGAAAGTTCAGGACTAGGGGGGCTTCATCATCATCATCATCATCATCACTGAAGGAGATGAGATCCACAAATTCGTCATGCAGGTTGCGCGTTTCATGTACTTCACATGCTTTGGGTATATCGCGTGTCTCGCATATGTCAAAGTTGTGCAGGATGATGTCATCGATGACGTCATCACGTTCGGCAGTGGCGGGAAAGTTGGGAACAAGATCTGGAGCTCTCCAGTCTATGAGGTTCTCTTCCACAAAATAGGGGACAAATGTGGGGTCTTGGGGGGATCTAACCCGGATGCTTGGGCCTTGGAACACTGAGATCAATCCTTGCAGGAATTGGTCTGGGTTGTCCTGAAGGATGAGATGCCAGAAGTCTTCTACTTCTTCGCTGTTGAGGGTGATAGTGGACTGGGCTTCTGTGGCTACCCTGGCTTCTAGTGCATTGATATGGCAAGATGACAGGTCTCTGAAATCTGAGACTCTAATATACTCCAAGTTGGGGATCGACTATGGTGCATGTCTGAAGATCTGATGGATCTTCTTAGCTGTCCTTGTTTCATATATGTCCATGGGGGTAGCATCTTGTAGCTCTTGGGTGCTGGCCTGTGAGAACTCCCAGCAGAGGAGGTTTCCTATTTCATACTCCTGCCACATTTGGAGGCATTCGGTAGCAATGGCGATCCTTGTTTCCATTTCACGGTAGTAGAGGATGAAGTGATAAGGGTCTGCAGTGCCCAGATAGATACTAGGAGTCCTTGTTGAGTGGGTCCTCATGGCTCTTCTGATGTCTTGGAATATCCTTTCTTCAACTGAGGTACCTTGGTGATTCCTTGACCTTGAGGTTTGGCAGGCAGCAGGCATTTCGTTTGTGGTAAGTCTTTGAGCTATTTTGGGATTAGTAGTTCTTGTTGGTTGCTGCTACTGCAGTTCCTTGATCCTTCTTTTATATTCTTCAGGATGCTTGTGCTGTAGTCACAATGACTCACAGTTGGTCATCGTTGCTCATCTCGTATGCTGTATAATCTTCTCATACTCTGATCTGGTGGCTTACGAGGAAAGGCTGTCTCCTGTACTGATGTCATCATTCTGGGGTCACCATTACAATACATACCAAACTATATGTTTGTTAACTACAAAGATATGAACTATATGATAATCAGAATAGTGAGCTTATATGTAAACTATATAAAGGATTATATATATGATATTAAGCAAGCAGTATACCTATGGAATAGAAGGATTGATAAAAATCTCCTTGACAATGGATTCAAGCATTATGAAGCAGATAATTGCATATACATCCAGTATTATGATGATGACATAGTATTTATTAGTATATGGGTTGATGATATCATTATCATAGCTAGTAAGAATAGGCTTAATGGAGTAAAAAAAACTTTATACTAAGAATTCAAGATGACTGATATGGGTGACATATCCTTTCTTCTGGAGATATCCATCATATGTGATAGAAACATACATACCATATACCTCTTACAAGTGACATATGCTCAAACAATCCTTGAGCACTTCAATATAAGTGATTGCAAGTCTGTTAGTACTCTAATAGAGACTTCTATAATATTAAGGAGGCTGAACACTATGCCTGAGGATGATGATAATATACTTACCAAAAACAGTACTAATGATAATATTCTCTATTAACAAGTGGTCAGCTCTCTCATATATCTCATACTAGGAACAAGGCCTGATATATTCTATACTATCAATAAGTGATATAGTATTGCTTATACTATAATAACTTATATTAAATGGCAATTAAGAGGATATTCAGATACTTAAAGAGATTAGTGTACTATATGCTCATATTGAGTAGTAGTGACATTAGATTAAATAGAAGTAATGACAAAAGCAATGGCATCCAGCTATCTGGCCAATTGGGGTAGAGACTTAGATGACTGTTGATCTACAACTGGATACTTCTTTTATATTGGCAAAAGGTCTGTTATTTCATGGTAGATATATAAGTAATCCTCTGTTACAATATTATCTATATATGTAAGCTGAATATCAGATATTATCATTAATAACAAAGAAAGCCATTTAGCTCTACAAGCTATTAAAAGAGCTCAGTTTCACTCAGAAGAACCTTATGCTAATTAAGCAAGATAATCAATTAACAATAGTACTTACCAAGAATCCAGTATATTATAGCAGAACAAAACATATGATATACAGTACTACTTTGTTCATAAATGTATAGAAAATAGTACTATATATCTGAAATACATCTCTATAGAATATATAACCACTGATTCACTTACTAAAGCTCTTCCAAAGCTAAAGTTTGAGCAATGCACTGAAGGAATGAGTCTTATGCTAGTACTCAATTGATCATAAGACACTTTTCAGACTGTTAAAAGCCTTATACTATATTCTACATCTATATATAATGGTTATATCTCTCACCTACAAGTAGATAACATTATATTATATTTCTGTAAATATTTCAGATATTTCAGAATGCTTTTCAACCTATGAAAAATTCCTTGGATATAGATTTTTTTTTTTTTTATAGTATTTAAATTATATGCAGTTTTAGCTCTTTCTATATATATTATGTAATACCCTCTTTTTTTTTTCTAGTTTGCATTCTATTCTTCCTTTTTTGGGTATATTTCATATTATTTATATATATATATCTTGTTGAGTAGGAGTATTGAGATGGTAACTTGATATATTAATATATGATAAGTGATTTCATTAGTCTTATATCATCTATCAGTAATGTATAAAATATGTATCCTATACAAGCTCAATAAAAATGCCCCTCTTTTCAATACTAATATAGGTCTGTTCTAGAACTAAGAGAACTTATAGTTATTTATCAATAATATAGTAAATCTATAGTTAGTAAATCTATAGTAGTTATTATACTATAGTGAGATTCTTTTGATATATTTAGATTTATTGAAGATAGTTTTTATTAATCTTATAAACTGAGATAAAGAGAGTAGTAAGATCTGAAAAGAACTATGAATAAGAATCTAGATATACTGGTCTATTTTCCAGATCATTGTAGAGATAATAAGTATATTTTAAATTAGTTGATATATATTGAGATCCTCTAGATATATATATATATCTATCTATACTTCTTATATAGATACTTATTTTTCTGATATTATATATAAAATAAAATTCTTCTTATTTAGATTTTTAATTATACTTCTCCAAACAAAGACTTGATCTTCAATTTTGATCTTTTGATTTTTTTATTTCTAATTATATAGTACTTTTTTTTATTTTTTTAGAGGTCTTGATTATCTGAGTTCTAGTTTAATTTTATAATTATTTTATCTTATTCAGAAGTTCTCTGAGGTTCTCATAATTAATAGTTCTGATTTTCTTAGTAAATATTATTTAGAATATATAATATTTTAGTAAGCTTTTAATAAATAATAGAAGAAGATAGATTTGTAGTCTAATGAAGAGATCTTTAGATATCTGATAACTGATTAGAAAAAGATCAAGAGAATATAGACAATACTTTATACTTTAGTAGTAGCTATTTTTTTATCTTTTTTTTTTTTTTTTTTTTTTTTTTTTTTTTTTTTTTTTATATTTCTTTTTTTTTTTTTTTTTTTTTTTTTTTTTTTTTTTTAGTAATTTTGGATATAAACCCTGATTTTATTTTATTTTATTTTATTTTATTCATTTTATTTTATTTTTTCCTGCTAGTATTAATCCTGTGAAATTTATTATCAATAAAGAGCAAGATGAGCTACTTTTTCTACAGACTTTTCATATAAAAGACTTACCTACTCCTTATAATTACAATAATCTGTTTTGAGCAATCTAGAATACCTTGGCCCACCATCTGCAAGTACAAAGTTGTAATATATTACTCAGAGTTTAGCTTGAAATGATACACCTATGGATGGCAGTAGTGGTTAAGAATAATTGATTGCTCTATTATCATCTGTAGAATATTCAGTCTGAGTGCAGTTTTAGTCTTATTCTAAGTGAACTACATACAGGATATGTTGACTAAACTTCAATAAAAAAAATAAAAAGCAAAATTGGTTTCTATGCGTGTGAGGATACCTAAAACGAATAAAACAACACTAGGCCCACCGGTCGGTCGCCCGAAAAAATCGGATTTATCGCGACGCTTTTGCCAGAGACGCAAGGCGATTGAAAAATGAGCTGATAACGGTTCTAGTTTTGATTGCACGCGATCTTCTTGTTCTTCGTGGTTCTTCAAAATTCTTTTTTATTACGCTTCATTCTTATTCCCATAAGATGAACGATTTGTTTATTTACCCTTATATTTATACATTTTTACGCCTCTTTGCTAACTAAGACTATGTAAGAATGCCACGTGAGCGTAGAGGATGTGGATAGACCGAAAAAGATGCTAATAAGATCGTGGATTGCCAGCGTCTGCGTCCACCAAACACGTGCCTTACACGTACACTCGTGCGAGACGGGTTTCCCTCGATCTGATATGGGGCTGTAAGCGCGGCGCTACTACTTTGGATAATATATCGGTTTCGCCCTTACTCAAGGGGCTCGTCAGTTGGCTTCTAGAGTTACCAAGACCGATGTTGGACTCCCAACATCGGCCAAAATATGTTTCAGTTTCCGCTTCGTGTAAACGATTGTAGGTGCAAAATAAGATAAACCATGCGAACATGTGTAAGGAAGAGACTACTTAGCTTTTTCATTGATATCTCGCCAACTCTATACCCACAAATGCAAACCTCAACGGTGCGAGATTAGTGTCCGGCGGAGGACAAACTCACCAGCCCTCTTACCAGGGTTGGGGTGCAATTTTTTTCTCTTCGGAGCCACCCGAAGGCCACAGTCTATCCCCCCGACAATATCGGATCGGATTGGCCACTCTTATTTAGGTTCCCAGTGAGAGGAATTATGCGATTCCTGAGGTACAGGCAGCATTTTCTTGGTCCAGGCGGCTACGCGAGTTTTGCAGATGTGGGTTTGTGCTGGAGAAAAAAGACGAGAGAACAAGCTTCAGTGTTGGTTGTCGAGCACATGGTGGAAGCGTTAGCAGGAGATAAACAGATGGGTAGCCACCTTAAACTGTTGGGCGTCAGAGTTTTGTTGATCTGGGGAACGTGACATCATTTTAGTTTCCGCTTCGTGCGAACAATTGTAAGTGCGAAACAAACGAAACCGTGTGAACACGCGTGAGGATAAGATGAGGAAGAGGTTACTTATCTCTTGCATTAATACTCCTCCAGCGCATAACGATCCCCACAAATACAAACTTCACCGGTGCGAGATTAGTGTCCGGCAGAGGACAAACTCACCAGCCCTCTTACCAGGGTTGGGGTGCAATTTTTTCTCTTCGGAGCCACCCGAAGGCCACAGTCTATCCCCCCGACAATATCGGATCGGACTGGCCACTCTTATTTAGGTTCCCAGTGAGAGGAATTATGCGATTCCTGAGGTACAGGCAGCATTTTCTTGGTCCGGGCGGCTACGGCGAGTTTGCATAAGCTAGAACCGTGCTGAAGGAAAAGACGAGGGAATAGGCTTCAGTGCTAGTTGTCAAGCAGTAGGTGGAAGCGTTCGCAGTGGATGAACAGGTGAGTGGCTACCTTAAACTGATGGGTCGGTGTAGAACTAATGTCCCCTGACTACTTGTAGTGTTTTTATTTTTATTTTTAGACGCGTCCCATTGGTCAGAACGTAGACGACGCGTGTTTACGTCATCACTACAAATTCGATGGCCAACCGGAGTAATTCCTTAATATACTACCCATTCCTGCCTTTCTGACCAATTATATAGAATCATACGGCTTGCATACAGCCACATAAAGAATACAGCGAGGGATTGAAATATTGGCAAAGCCGAAACCTATAACTACCACTACATATAGAAAGAGGTTGAAAAACAACCAGCCCATTGAACTAGGAAATATCTGCATAGAGTGAAATTAAACTCAGTACCATTCTAATATATGATATAGACTAAAATGTATGAATGGTAAGTTCTTTGACAAGAGCTGAAACTGTTTTTATTGTTTAGATTTGACATCCTTCTGTAAATAGAAAATAATAAACCTTAGATTTGAAATATTCCAATACTCAACCAGTTAGCATATTTGATGTTTGAATATATAATATAGATAGAGGTAATCTGTTGACATCTTTCTCCAGTAACATTCAGGTTACACAATCTTTTGGCAACACTTTCGACACAGTTTCTGGAGACAAGCTACTAGTATTATGGTAACCAACAAGCATTCTGAGGTGTATACTGGGCAGGGTGGCCCTGGAGCATTTAAATGGCAGCAAGTAGGGAGAGGCCCTGGGTTGGGGGGCAGTATGAGGGGCCTGCTGGTGGGAGGATGCAGTGGAGGAGGGGGAGGAGCTGGAGGTCAAGGGTCTGGCAGAGCAAGCTTTGTGGAGAAGTTGAAGGGAGGTCAGCAGAGAGCTGGCCTGGAGAGCTGGCTAAGAGGGGGGAAAGGGTCAGTGAGGGCTACAAGGCAGCAACCTTATGGGGGTGCCTCTCAGGAGGGCTATAGGGGTGGAGCTGGGGGGGTAGCAGCTGAGGCGGAGACTGCTGATGGGGGTGTGACGGGTGATCTGGAAAAAAATCTAGATGGGACTGCTGATGGTGAGCCAAGCAGTGGGAAGGACATGAGGCCTGGGGACCTGGCAGATAGTGTAACAGGACTGGCAATGGCTCCGTTACTCAAGAAGTCAATCTCAGAATTTGCAATCACAGTGTGTTTCTGGGGCTTGGCGGTGATGGCAAAAATGGTGTTGGGGCTAATTGCAAAGCAGATGAGTGGTGCGGTATCAGTTAAGTTCCTGAAGGGCCTTGAAGGGGTGGAGGTAGGATTTGAGGAGGCTGGGCCACTGGAGGAGGCTCTGAAGGCTGGGATGAGAGTGGGTGAGGTGTGTGTACCAATGGTGAGATGCTTGTAGTAGGATCCGAGAGTAGTGCAGCTGCTGGTAAAAGGAGTTCCCACAGTCACTGCTGAAGAGATGAGGAAGAGAATCAAGGAGATCATGGAAGAGTATGGAGAGATGATCGATATTGGGTTCAGAGTGTGGGAAGGAACCTCCCTCTGGATAGGGGATATTGATGTCAGGATTTGGTTGGCTGGATGAGAGGCTACTGAGAAGGCACGGAACTGGCCCTCAGTAATGGTGTGGGGGGCTTTCTTGTGCAAGGTGACGAGAGTAAAGGGGAGCGAGAAGGAGGAAGAGGATTTACTAGAAGCACTGGAGGAGTTAAGTGGAGTAGTGGAGAGGAGGGCAAAGGCATGGAAGGCATTCGAGAAGGCAACATACCTTAAGGTGGTTGGAGGGAAGTGAGTCTATATCAACAAAGAGGTGTGGGAGAGGTCCCAAGGGTGCAGAAGGCAGAGGGAATTGTTGGTGAAAATGGGGGCAGAGGTGATAAGGATGACAAGTGATAGTGCAATCACTGGAGGTGCTGAGGCAAGTATCTGGGCTACTAGTAGTGGAAAGAATGAGGAGGAGAGGTGGGTGGAGGCCGAGAAGGGGCCGAGCAAGAATCTATATGTAGATGGCACACTTGAGGTTTGGGAGGAAACCTGGGAGGGTTCACCTTCACCCTCTCCCTTTATCAGAAGAGGTCCAGCAGGGAGAGGTAGAGTGGTAGAGGATGTGCCGATGTGTGGGGCTCAGCAGGTGCACTTTGGAGTCCCAAATGCAGAGAAGGGGGGATTGGTAGAGGCAACTGATGAAGGGAAATTGGTAGATATCCCAGAGGAGGGGTGGAATGAGTCAGTGAGTATAGAGGCTGATACTACAATGTTGGATGGAGGGAGGCCAGCAACCCCTGGAGGGAAGGAGGTGAGAAACTTGCTCTGGGTGTGCCAGATGATGAACAACTTGGCAGCAGAAGAGCTGGGAGAAGTCGACCTCCGAGTGATGAGCAATGAGCATTGGGCAAGGATCCTGCAGGGTGAGGGAGTGGTGGCGGCACTGAAGGCCAAAATTCTGATGGTATACTTGGAGGAGGATGGGTATGAGGTAGATAAGAAGAGGGAAGCTACTCTGGCAGTTGTAGCAAGTGAGCAGGCTGCCCACTGTTGGACTAAGTGGCATGGATTGCAGCTCTGGCAAGAGGCTTGCTTGGAGTACTGCGAGGATTTTGAGGAAAAGGAGGATGGGAAGATGGCTGAGATTCTGGCTGAATTGGAGGCTAAGAGGGCTGAGGAAGCAGAAGCTATTGCTGAGTGTAACCTGGATAGGGCACAGGAGGAAGTGGACATGGAGCAGTAGAGGATACATCTGAAACTATATAATTTCCTTTATGAATAGTACAACCAACATTTTTTCTTTGAACATGAATGGGTTGCAGGGTGCTTATCGATGTAAGAACATTTTTACTTGGCTGAAGGGATTGGAGGCTGATCTCTTCCTCTTGCAGGATATCAGGTGTGAGGATGACTTGGATAGACTGGAATAGACAAAGGAGTGGGGTGGTGTGGCAGTTTGGAGGGGCAAGGTCAGAATTCTGGTATGGAAGGGCAGAGGGGAGATACAGGATGTGCAGAGCTGGGGGGATAGATTGGTCTGGGGTGAGTGGATATGCACAGGTTGGGAACCAGTCATGGTGGGCTCCTGCTACTGCCCTGCAGTATGGGGTGAGTGGGTGAATTGGGTGACAGGCCTACAGGAGAGTGGAATTCTTGTGGAGGTTGGGGTAGATGTGCTCAGTGGGGACTTCAATATGGTTCATGACATATTGAGGGATAGAACTGATGGAGGACGAGGAGCTGTGGGTTGGAGTGGGGGTCTGGTGATATGGGAGGAAGTGGAAAGACTGAGTGCTCTGGTGGATGCGGGTAGGGAATGTTGGGGGAATAGGAGGGTATACACACACTGGGCTGGGGGACTGGGGATGAGGATTGATTGGATTCTGACAGCCAGCTGCTGGGGCTTGGATGTTTGGAAGTCGCTGGAGGTGGAATGGTGTCCTTGGTCAGATCATTGGGGGCTTTTAGGGCAGGGACATTTTGGGGGGAGTGGGGATGGGCCTGGACATTGGTGTCTCAATTCCTCCTTACTAGATGATAAGATCTGGTGGGATAAATGGGCTGAAGAAGTTCAATTGCAGGTAGAAGGCTGGAGGCAGGAAGGTGTCCTGATTGATATTCAGTAGATGTGGATGAAGAAGATGGCCAGGACTTTCTAGAGTGGGGCTGGTAGGGAGGTGGAGAGACAGAGGAGGCAGCGGGTGCAGTGGGCTTCTAGTAGACTATCAAGACTCTTAGAGGACTGGGCAAGACTGGCAACATTAGAGGGTGAAGCAGACTGGAAATTGATAAGGGTAAGAATGGAGGTGGCTGAACTATAACAGATGCTACAGAATGAGAAAGAGGCAAGGGTCCAGGGTCGGGCAGCACAGCTTCATTGGCAGGGGCTGGAGGATGGCGAGTGGCCCTCAAAGTTTCTCATGAGAGCCCTTCAGGTGAGAAGGGTGCAGCACAGGTGGGAGGGGGTGGTTAATGCCGATGGTTTATTGGTGTATGGGGTACAAGACATTCTTGGATCATTAAAGGAGTACTGGAGTGGATTGTGGAGTGAGGAGGAGGGTGGGGCAGATGCTGAGGACATTGATCAAACATTGGAGGATTGGCACCCTACCCAAGCAGATGGGTTGGGTGACTTAGTACTGCCAGTACTAGAGGAGGAGATCCACTAGGTTCTTGCCATGACAACCTTTGTAAGCGCACAACCTCCAAGCCACAGAAATCACACGCGATCTCCGAACAAATCTGGAAATCACCTGCAAGATCACGAAGCTGAGTCAAACAGAAGTCACAATACACAAAGCTGAGTCAATACCAAGTCACGAAACACAAGATCCACACAAATGGAATCTTACCAATCCAGAACAAATGCATATATACCCAGCCCCGAGACGTGTCGAAACAGAGAACCAAAACAAACAACATC
>RBNI01007402.1:0-10349 GCA_003990745.1 Jimgerdemannia flammicorona | reverse complement strand
CTGCTGAAAACATCCTCTGATCACCAGAAGCACCCTCTGATCACCAGAAGTACCCTCTGACCACCAGAAGCACTCTCTGACCCAAACTCAGACTCCTTAGTGGCTTGGGGCTGTCCCTATACTACTGACAGAGAACTACAAATTTTGTGTACTTCCTCTACCAACTCCACCAACCCCTGGCCCAGATACAGGCTGCTGGGGGGAGTGTAAGAGGGTTACTTTTTAGGGTAACTGTTATGTAGTTCTGGAAGGGTTTTCTAGAAGTTCTGGATATTCTGGAAGACTGTTTTCTTATAGTCAAGATCAATTTCATATGGAGTACGTCCTCTACGCTTATTAATTTCAAGTTCAGGTTGATGTCTCAACCAAAGTCCTTTTTCAGACTAGTTCTGGATGTTCAGGATTTCCTGTATTTCAGAAAGTTCAAGAAACTAAGACCAGCTTAGTTGAATTGGCATATCGCTGCAGACAATACCCAATTAGGAAATTTCATAATAGGGTTAGGAGTGGGATCTAACAGGGGGTGGATTTACTTAAAAGTGGTTTGTGGGTTATTAAATAGGTTTATTTGCTATTCATGATATTGCTATACTAGGAGTAGTTGTATGAAGGGATATTGTAGGAAAGTATTCAGGAATGTTCAAGTCTGTTCAAGTCTGAGATTCTGAGGTCTGGGGGAGGGGGTATTTATACTAGTGAGGGGCTATCTGGACTATGCTAAATATGGGTGTAGCAATAAGTACTTTGCTAAGTTGGAATACAGTCATATAGTACAATAGTGATCTGACATATCAAGAGATCATCTGACTACTGAGTCAGTTCACAGTCATGTCATACAAGGCTAATCTAACTATACTATGACTGTTAAGCTATTTATAGGTTTAGATGCTGTCTGGGTAGTCTTCGATGACATCACCATTGATGACATCATCTCTGATGAAGTAGTCATCTAGGAAAAGTGGTTCGCAGATTACTTCTCCTTGTTCGCTGAGGTAGTAATACATTGGAACTTCATCTCTATCCCACAGGATAGTATCGTCTGTCTCATATGCTGGATAAGGTGTTGGTGGGTGAAAGAGGGGTGCATCATCTTCATTTTCATCAGATTCACTATCTGCATACCTTCTATAGGTTACAGCACTATGAGTTGCAGGGTTGTAGTAAGCTGGCAGCTGTGGTTCATGTTGCTTGTACTCAGGTAGTGGAGTGGTTGGTTCGGTCTCAAGGGTTGTCTGAAGATATAGGTTGTGTTCTCCAGTTTCTTCATTATAGTTGAAGTAATCGGGAGTGAATGCAGGTTGGTATTCATGCCAGTGGTCATTGTCCCAATAAGTCTCATATGTGGTTATGAACTGTTGTAAGTTCATTAGCAAGGTTGGCAGTATGATCAGGGTTGGTAGAGATCCTTGGCTTGAGGTCATATTAGCATCAGAGGGATCATTGTCTTCTGCTTCATCTTGATCAAATCAAATTATATTGTAGACATCCTTCATGGCATATCTGACTTGGGGCATTTGCAGGATGTAGTCATCAGGGTACAGGAAGGTTCTGTCAGTAGTCTGAACATATTTGAGATATTTGTGGTTGAGTTCTTGTATCATATCATTGATTTGGCCATAGGACAGAGTAGTAACCATTTCGCTGGTAGTAACTCGGAGGCAGGGAATAAAGATGCTGTACTCATAGAAGAGTTCTCAGTGTTTGCAGGTGATGAGCTTCTGGTGTTAAGACATTTGGGTGATGTCTGTATCGTAGTGGTGTTCGACCATGTCTTCCAGGAGGTGGCCGATCTGATAGTAGCTTGAGATTTGTCCAATCCAGTGGGCCTCGTTAAGCATATTCAGGGCATTCCATCGGGCTTCCACAAAGTAGAGGAGTGCGAGGCTATGGATATTCATGAGGGGCAGAGGGGATGTGGCTTGGTTGATAATGGCATTCCAAATGTCAGCGTAGATGCGGTTGTAGATCTCGATGGTCATGTTTGTGTGTTTGGAAGTTGTGATTATTATTTGTTTTGATTCTCTGTTTCGACATGTCTCAGTGCTCAGTATATATGCATTTGGTCCTGATTGGTAAGATTCCATTTGTGTGAATCTTGTGTTTCGTGACTTTGTGTTGACTCATCTTTTTTTTTTTTTTATAGTCACTTGGACTCTGCCTTTATTACCAATCTATGAATAAGTATACATCCTCACCACTCACTACCCAATCCCCATAGGGGGGCTCCTCTCCACCTCCTCACGAATAAAGATCACCCTTTCACCAACTATGCCAACTCTCCCCCCACTCTGCCTACAAATTTTCTCTACTAAGCAGTACCTTTGACCACCCTGCAGCCTCTAACTAAGCCACCAGCCCGTTAAGGTGTCTTCCATAAGCCTATGCCACCGCATCAACCAGTCCCCCAAGCCCTGTCGACTTCTATCCTCAAAAATAAATAGCCAGTAACTGGCCAGCTCTACCCAAATAACTAATGCCCAGCCCAAAGTGATCCACTCCTTCCCTATCCTCCCATGTTGACTCATCTTTGTACACTGTGACTTCTGTTTGACTCAGCTTCGTGATCATGCAGATGATTTCCAGATTTGTTCAGAGGTCACATGCAATTCCAGTGGCTTGTTAGGAGGGTGACATGTGATTTCTATAGCTTGGAGGTTGTGTGCTTACAACTCTCCCCTTCTTAGCTTTTGATGTCCTCGTCAGGGTCTTCTAATTTTGTTCTAGTATTGTTACACCATTTGGGAGGTCAAAAGTCCAGTAAGGTCCATTTTTTCAGAAAGTGGTATGCTCATAGTACAGTTGCCTAATATATTGGATTCACATGTTAAAGGGTCATATGTTCAATTCCGTGTACCAGAAGTGATTCTGATGTCATTCACTGCTGGAGAATTTCCTCTAAGAAATCTTCTTAAATATCTATGCCTCATTTCCCACCAGTGGTATAGGGAGAATAGACTGGCTTTCAGTTTTGCTATTTTTTTAGAGGATCAGTATTCTTGACTTACTGAGTTCTTGATTTTGTTCGTGATAATTATAGTTGTTCAGGAGGGTGTAATATATAGTATGAACTGATAGGTACAGGTATTCAGATTTCAGTTGTTCAAGGAATCGTATTCCTGAACTAAGTCAGTAGCATTCTGGAGATTGGTCTTGGGTTCTCATGTTACATCATGGATTGGACAATCTTTCCATTTAATGAGATACTCAGGATGGTTCTTGTGACCACATTTGTTGAGGATTTGTTCAACTTTGTATTCTTCTTGGTCATTAATAATGACAGGTACAGGTGGTTCTGTAGTTCGGTTCAGGAATAGTTCATCATTATTGTCATTATATCTCTTGAGACATTGGACATTGAAGACTGGGTGGATCTTAATGGTGTCTGGTAGTGCCAATTTGTAGGAGGTTGGAGAGACTTGTGAAATAACTTCAAATAGTCCAATGAACTTGCTATTCAGCTTTGTAGATGGTCTGTGCTTGAGGTTATCAACTTGGTATTCTCAGATATCTAATAGAACTTTTTCTCCAATATCGAAGGTTTCTTCCTGACGATGTTGGTTAATATACTGTGACTGTTGTTCTTGAGCTCAGGATAAATTCTCAATTGCGATCTGGCTTAGATTACACATTTGGAGTAAGAATTCTTCAACAGCTTCAACTGTAGAGAGTTCTTCAGTAGTTCAGATGAGTGTCAGAGGAGTGTTTGGGTTTTGTCCAGTGTTGGCAAAGAATGGGGTCATTCCAAGAGAGGCTTGCTTGCTGTTATTGTAGGCAAACTTGACTGCAGTGAGGTGTTCATACCAATCATCTTGTCTGTAGGAAATATAGTTTCTTAGCATTTATTCCAGAGTTCGGTTCATTCTTTCAGTTTGGCCATCAGTTTCAGGGTAAAAGGCTGTAGATAGTATAAGTTTCGTTCCAAGGTGTGTGTGGAGGGCTTTCCAAAAATGGCTGGTGAATTTCAGGTCTCGGTCACTAATAATGATCTTAGGAAGACCATGATAGTGGAAGATATTGTCAAACAAGAGTGTGGCTATGTCTGGTGCTGTTGCATTGGTAGTGGTTGGTACAAAGTAGGCTTGTTTGCTGAGATAGTCTACAAAGACAACAATTGCATCTTTTCCATTCTTGGTTTGGGGTAGTTGTACAATGAAGTCTATAGAGATTTGTTCCCAATTAGCAGATGATACTGGGATAGAGTGGAGTAGGCCAGGTTTTGCTAATGTTGAGGACTTGTTCCGTTGGCAGGCATCACAAGAAGTGATGTAAGTCTTGAGCTGATCTGCCATGCGGGGCCAATAGAAGTTTCGGGAGATAACTTTGTAGCATTTATCAAATCCTAAGTGTCCAGCTATAGGGGCATCATGACATTTGAATAAGATAGTCCTTTGGAGGTCTCAGTTGTTGGGAATATACAATCTATCCTTATAGTAGATAGTATTGTCCTTGAGTTGGTATTGATTGTACTGGGTATACTTGTCAGCATCATCACTGTTCAGGATTTCTCGGAGTGCTTGAGCTTCCTTATCATCAGCATATGCTGTGATAATTTATTCCATAATGGAGTTTGTAACCACAGTGAGAGTTTGGATAACTTCTTCAATAGGTGGTCTGGAGATTGCATCAGCAACAATGTTTTCCTTGCCAGAGCAGTACTGAATTTTATAATCAAAGTTGGTAAGGACTTTCATCCATCTGGCTTGCTTTCAAGAAAGGATAGCCTGGGTCTTGATGTTGACTAATGACTTGTGGTCAGTCAATATGGTGAAGTGTGCTCCTTCTAGGTATAGTCGCCATTTGATCAGAGTGTCTATGATGGCTAGCATTTCCTTCTCGTGAGTTGCATAGTTGATTTTGGCATCATTGAACTTGTGGGAGTAATAGGCCACAGGGTGTCCTTCTTGCATAAGTACTGCTCCAAGGGCTAGGTCAGAGGCATCAGTAGTAACTTCATATGGTAGGGCAGGATTTGCCGCTTGAAGTACTGGAGTGGTTATCAAAGTATCCTTCAGTGCTTGGAAGGCGGTATCTTGTTCGGGTCCCCAATTTGCAAGATTGTTGAAGTCTTTCTCTTGTTTCATAGTTCAGAGCTATTCTTCTTTCTTGTTATGCTTGGTCATTTGAGTAAGGGTAGTGGCAATTTTGGCAAAGTTGGCAACAAATCGTCTATAATAGTTTGCTAATCCCAGAAATGACTGGAGGTCTTTCAGCTTCTTGGGTTTGGGCCAATCCTTGATTGCAGAGATTTTGCTAAGGTCTACTTTGATTCCATTTGACGTGATGATGTGTCCAAGAAATTGGATTTCTTTCAGGAGAAATTCGCACTTGCTGAGTTTTGCGAAGAGTCGGTTTTCTCGGAGTTTCAGTAGTACTAGCTCCAGGTATTCAAGATGTTCCTCCAGGGTTTTGCTGAAGACTAGGATGTTGTCAATGTATACAACAACAAATTTGTCTAGGTATGGGTGCAGGATGGTATTCATCAGTATCTGAAAGGTTGCAGAAGCAATCAGGAATTCAAAATGTCCATAGTAGGTTTGGAAGGCTGTCTTGTAGATATCTTCTTCTTTCATGACAATTTGCCAGTAACCATTTCATAGGTCAAAAGAGCTCATAAATTGTGGGTTGGTAAGTCTATCGAATATTTCATCGATTCTGGGTAGTGGGCAACAGTTCTTGATAGTCTGTTTATTGAGGTTGTGGTAATCAATACATATTCACAGGTCTCCTCCTTTCTTGACAACGAAGAGGACTGGTGCACTATAGGGTGATACACTGGGTCTGATGAATCCTTGTTCTAGGAGATCGTCAATTTCTTTCTTGAGTGTATCAATTTCTCTTGGGGACATATAGTAGATTAACTTGAAGACTGGTTTGGCATCCGGAATAGTCTTGATGGCATGGTCCACTGCTCGTTTGGGAGATAGGCCTTTCAGGAGTTTCTTTGGGAATACATCTCAAAATTTCTGAAGTAGTGGTCTGATATGGCTGTCAACTTTGGAAAAGTCTTCTTCAGAGTTCTCAGGTTCTTCTTTGGATGGGTGGATGGAGATAGCAAAGAGAGGGAATTTCTTGGCTAATTTCTTAAGTTGTAGCTTATTGATGTAAGTGATCTTTGGTCCAGGGTCACTAGAGTTGAGTGGGTCCTTTTCACCTTACAGTTTGAAGTTGTGGCATCTTTTCTTGATAGTCAGAGAATGGTTTACCCAATCGATCATGGGGTTCTCTTATTTCAACCATGGGTTTCCAAGAATGATCTTATTGTTGGGAAGTGGTATGATCTGAAGGGTAACATGTACTCGATAGTTACCGATTCGGAAGGGTAGATTGTGGACTTCCTTACTAATGACATGTGAGGTTCCATCAGCTGTAGCAACTGCTTGAGTTTGTTGTACTGGAGAGGTGAAGACCTTGAGTCTGTTGGCTGTCTCTTTATTGATGAAGTTATCTGAGGCACTGCTGTCTATCATAATCTTGACAGATGCTCAATTGACAAAAGCTTTAAGTGTAAGCAGTTTGTCTGATCCAATGGTGGTGATTTCAGTTGTAGGAACTTTCCTTCTGTTAGTTCTTCTTTGAGCCAGTTCATTGACACAAGAGAAGCAATCATCAATCATTCGAGAAGAGTACATTCCAATGCCATAGGGGCATCAGCCACTTGGTACATATCTGTCTTCGATTTTCTTGTAGAATTGTTCTTCTTTATTCATGATAGGTTGGACTGGGACCTTGTTTGATGAGCTAAATCCTTTGGATCCTCGGATGGTGGGCAGTAGTTCAGAGACTTCCTTGACTGTCAGGGTTGACTCAATTTTTTCAAATAGGATCTGGGCAATACAGAATCCAATAGAAATCTTGAAGGGTGTCCAACTGTGGTTTTGGATTAGGATAATAATTTCGCCTATGTAATCTTCATCAATGACTCCTCCTTCTACTGAGAGTCCTTTCAATGCTAGGCTACTGTGATAGCATATTCTTCCAACATGTCCTTCAGGAATTTGGATACTGATTCCTGTATAGACTTGCTTAACTTCTTGGTTAGAGACTGTAGCTTCTTCGGCTGTATACAGGTTATATCCAGCTGCTTTTTGACTTCCTTTGGTTGGGGCCTTGGCAGTTTGTCTTAACTTGACAAAGTCTAGTGTTCTGGTGGTCAGATTGTTGAGATGGTGCAGAGTGGTAACAGTTGCTCATGTTGCTGTTCAGGGTTTTCAGTTAGGGCAGGCACTGGCCATGTGTCCTATCTTTCGGCAATAGAAGCATGCTCTGCTTCTTCTAAGTTCATTCCTTTCACCTTCAGTGAGTTTCTTAAAGGTACTCGGCTGGGTGGATTCATAATTTCTGGGTGTCCACAAAGTAGATGTTGAGGAAGCTTGGAATGCTTCATGCTTGGGTTCTTCTTTCTTGGTCTAAGTCTTTTCCTTGTTGTTGAATTGTCTTCAGGGTAGAATGGGTCCAGCTGTTAAGATTTGCTTGACCATAGTCTTAATTCTTGCCAGGCACTATTATTGGTGGTCATAACCAACTGAGTGTCCTTGTTCTCGGATTTTTCTAGTAAGCCATTCAGGTAGGGTATCAAATAAATGGTCTGCTCTTGTACCATTTCATGCTTCATTATTGGCAATATATCCTAGGCCAACAGTGTTCAGGAGTGACTCGAGTTTTGTACAGAAGGTTTCGAATTCCTCCTTGCCATGTATATCAAATTTGAGATTGCGGAGTTTTACTCAGGATTCAGCAATTATGGTTTCACTACAATATTGAGCAATCATAAGTTGTTTAAGTCCAGGGGCTGCAGGATGGGCTCCATATCCTGGGGTATTATTTGCTGCATTCTGAGCAACTACTGCAGGTCAGGTGTCCCATGTGAGGGGTTTTTCAGGAAGAGTTTGCCACCATTCTTTAGCAGGTCCTCAGAAGAATGTAACAACTCGGTGGACATAGACTGTAGTGGTAGTAAAGAGTTGTTCCAGAGTGTGGTCTTGATTGTTTATCAGAATGCAGTCAGCAACTTGTTCATTGGTCCATTGATTGGCTTCGAAGTTGGTGTCAACTATACTAATGAAGCTTTGGACTTCTTGTGCAGTACCATTGAAGGTAGGTAGACTCAGATTTTTTGTAGGTCAGGTCTGTTCGGCTAAGGCAGTAATGGTTGCTGCCATTATGGCTACCTAGGCTATGAGGTCTAGAATCTGTTGGTTTGCCATGTTGTTTACTGGAGGCAGTTGGACTGCTGGTAGTGGTGTTACTGGTACTACTTGAGGTACTGGTGCAGAGTATGATGGGGTTCTTTGGGTCTGTATAAGTTGCTGGAGTAATAGTTGTGGGTCTGGAGTAAGGGCTTGATAGATAGCTGTCTGTTATTGTATAGGTGTGTTCTGTCCTGATGGAGATGTATTTCCTTCAGTGGTGTATCCGGGATCGAATTCACTAAGATACTCCTCCTCCTCTTTGGTTTGGTCCTCGTGTAATTGGGTTTGCTCAGCGTCAAAATAGACAGAATTAGTTGTATATCTGATTTCAGATAGACTTAATTCAAAGTCAAGTTCTGGTTTGGTATTGGTTACAGATTCAAGTAGGGCTGTAGCAGGGCCTGCTTCAGGTTCAGGGTCAGGTAGTTGATGAAGGGTTTCTCTTGCTTCTTCCTTAAGAATATAGTGGGCCTTGCTGTTCTAAAATCGGTAGTATAACATGGTCCTGGTCCTAGTGGGGTGAAAGTCGGTAGTATTGAGCCACTTGGCTACAGAGGCTTGGGCTTCATGAGGAACTAAGGCTAGAAAGACTACTACTAGTTGTCCTAGGTTGCTCGGGTTTGTGGAGCTGACAAAACTCTTATTGAGAAGAGTAAAGAAGGCTTCTATAAGACCTTCTTCATCTTAACTTGCTGAGTGTAGGGCAAGGAGTTCGGTGAATAGGGTTTCACCTATTTGCTAATTTAATTGGAGTACTTCTTTCTTTGAATGAAGTTTGTCCCACTTGTTGCAGGTGTGGAGGTCAAATTGTCCTTGTATGTCAGGTTCAATTCTCTCCAGATTGTCAGATGGTTCAGGATAAATTCCAGTTCAGAGGTTGGGCTTTATACCAACTTGTAGGAATTCGCAGAAGGGTTTGTAGCAGGGTGAGGAAGTATCTTGAAGTGGAATTGGATTGTAAACTGCTGCTACCAAGTTGTAAGAGGGTTACTTTTTAGGGTAACTGTTACGCAGTTCTGGAAGGATTTTCTGGAAGTTCTGGATATTCTGAAAAACTGTTTTCTTATGGTCAAGATCAATTTCATATAGAGTATGTCCTCTACACTTATTGATTTCAAGTTCAGGTTGATGTCTCAACTAAAGTCCTTTTTCAGACTAGTTCTGAATGTTCAGGATTTCCCGTATTTCAGGAAGTTCAAGAAACTAAGACCAGCTTAGTTGAATTGGCATATTGCTGCAGACAATACCTAATTAGGAAATTTCGTGATAGAGTTAGGAGTGGGACCTAACAGAGGGCAGATTTACTTAAGAGTGGTTTGTGGGTTATTAAATAGGTTTATTTGCTATTCATGATATTGCTATACTAGGAGTAGTTGTGTGAAGGGATATTGTGGGGAAGTATTCAGGAATGTTCTTGTGGGTTCGAGTCTGTTCAAGTCTGAGATTCTGAGGTCTGGGGGAGGGGGTATTTATACTAGTGAGGGGCTATCTGGACTATGCTAAATATGGGTATAGCACTAAGTACTTTGCTGAGTCAGAATGCAGTCACGTAGTACAATAGTGATCTGACATGTCAAGAGATTGTCTGACCGCTCCTTTCTCTGCTACCTTACTGGTCACAAGGTTTGGTAGACAACCTTCCGAGTCTCCTTTCCCCTATTATTACCCCCTCTACCTCAGATTGGTTTGCTGTGCCTGCATGGACATGGTGGGAGGAGGGCAATAGTGATGAGTTGCCCCTTTATCGGTGTTGGATCAGTGTCTTCTCCACTTTTTCGTGGTTTCTGGTGCCTTTGGCTGCATCTGGAGTACATCCATTTTAGTGCGGTGCCTTCTTCCTTTTGCCGTCGCTAGTGCTCCGAACGAGTCAATCCGGATGGGATTCGGATGGATTCGAATCAGATTCAAATCGGATTCGAATCGGCATTGTTTTGATTTCCAAATTAGACAATTAAATGTTTACATCAATAACTTGATGAATAATCATCCAAATTTGATGATCTTGGTGTCATTTGAAAGCCCTTAATAAGTCCTTTCTAATGATACCAAGAACATTATAATCGGATTACGTGTTGCCGAGATATTAAGGAAAACGTTCCATTTGACGAAATTTCCAAAATCGGCAAATCAAAGAATTTCCAAAATCGGCGATTCAGACGT